>VRLP01002137.1:0-98329 GCA_009660295.1 Lophius piscatorius | reverse complement strand
CAGTCCAGGTTTATACAGAGAAACAGTCCAGGTTCACACAGTGAAACAGTCCAGGTTCATACAGTGAAACAGTCCAGGTTCATACAGTGAAACAGTCCAGGTTTATACAGAGAAACAGTCCAGGTTCACACAGTGAAACAGTCCAGGTTCATACAGTGAAACAGTCCAGGTTCATACAGTGAAACAGTCCAGGTTCATACAGTTATTTCAGAAACCAAGAGAAGTTGCTGAAGTTTCCTTCTCTTCTGTGCAGCTGGTGTTCATCTTGTATCTAAACTCGACTCAGGAGCTTCTCACTGGCCCCACAATGAGACTGAACCCAGCTGATGGCGTTTAGCTCGTCACATAAACCTTCGTTAACGGGGGGGATTCCAGCGGGTTTGAGCCAGAGGGGGGTTGGGGGGCACGTTATTAAATTCTTCACCCTATTTAATCCATCGGACATAAAAGCCGAAGAAGCCCCAGAGGCTTTTATCTGCTTCCAGTGACGGAGGAGGAGGCTTTTTATTTATCGCCATCGCCGCAACTCTTGTAAACGTTCATAGGAGACTCATTTCCATTAGCAATGTCTGCTGGTCTGGAAAGCAAGACGATGAGTCCAGGAAGAATCTGGTCCCGGGACATAAAGCCCAGAGTACCTCATTCTAACACCTTGGTATTTCCATCCATCTCCTGCTGCGTTTATTCTGTGCAGGGTTCATCACAGGGTTCATCACAGGGTTCATCATCACAGGGTTCATCATCACAGGGGTCATCATCACAGGGTTCATCATCACAGGGTTCATCATCACAGGGTTCATCACAGGGTTCATCATCACAGGGTTCATCACAGGGTTCATCATCACAGGGTTCATCATCACAGGGTTCATCACAGGAAACCAGACAGTGGGACTAGAACAAATAACCTTCTTCCTATCAGGCAACTGTAACCTTTACCTCACCATGGCGCCCACTCTGGTGGAACCCGTGGTCACCCACCGTTCCCTAGTAGAGATCACCTCCAGGTGTCAACAGACGCCGAGATCTACTATTTCACAATAAAATAAATGAACTCCACAAACGTCGAGGTAAAAAAATCTACGTGGGTATAGAATTTGAAAATGATCCATGAAATAGTTTTTGAGTTCTGTGGGGGTAACAGTGTTTTTCAAAAGTTTGTAGAAAAAAAGTTTGTCTCTCTGACACACAGAGAGAGAGAGACAGAGAGAGGGAGAGAGAGAGACAGAGAGAGGGAGAGGGAGAGGGAGAGAGAGAGAGACAGAGAGAGAGAGAGACAGAGAGAGGGAGCGAGAGAGGGAGAGAGAGAGAAAGAGAGAGAGGGAGAGAGAGAGAGAGAGAGAGGGAGAGAGAGAGAGAGACAGAGAGAGAGAGAGAGAGAGAGAGAGACAGAGAGAGAGAGAGAGAGAGACAGAGAGAGGGAGAGAGACAGAGAGAGGGAGAGAGAGAGACAGAGAGAGGGAGAGAGAGAGGGAGAGAGAGAGAGAGACAGCGAGAGAGAGAGAGAGAGAGAGAGAGAGACAGAGAGAGAGAGAGACAGAGAGAGGGAGAGAGAAAGACAGAGAGAGGGAGCGAGAGAGGGAGAGAGAGAGAAGGAGAGAGAGGGAGAGAGAGAGACAGAGAGAGAGACAGAGAGAGCAAGAAAGAGAGAGAGAGAGAGCGAGAGACAGAGAGAGAGAGATAGGGAGAGAGACAGAGACAGAGACAGCAAGAAAGACAGGGAGAGGTAGAGAGAGAGAAGAAGAGAGAGAGAGAGAGAGGGAGAGACAGAGAGAGGGAGAGAGAGAAGGAGAGGGGGAGAGAGATGAGGAGGAAATAAAAGTTTAACTCGGGTTCATCACAGTACTAGTTCTGGACATTCCGTGAAAGAGGATTTTAAAGAGAGTCTTTATTGTCATTCTTTGTTTTAAATCTTAGTATCAGTGAATGGATTTAATTCATAACAGAAGTTTTAGAAAACATTATACGTTCAGAGAAGTTCAACTCTAACAGAAAAATAACAATCACATCATTCTTCTTTTATTGTTATATGTTTGGATAATAAGGAGGAGTATAAAATAAAGTCAACATCTGGATTATATATATTTTCATATTTATATCATTTTATACGTAAAATGTTCTCGTTTCTGATTTTGTTAATCATTTTGTTAAAAATGTTTAATCGCTGTTTTTGACCAAAATATATTACTTTCAGGTTGCAGTAACTTAAATTGAAGTTAGTTACAGATGTTGAAGGACTAACCGCTATTATTTTTTATTAAGATGCCATTTTTTTTTTTTTAAGTTTAATTTCAGGTTGAAGTTGTTTTGGGGGTTTTTTTGGACTAAAACTTATTATAGACGTTTTTATTTCAGACTTATTTGTTTTATTCATTACTTTGTCTATGTTAGACATAATATGCCTTTATATCAGATTAAGTGATTAGGGGGCACCAAGACCAAATTCCGCTTTGGGGCACCAAATTTGACGACTTGCGGCCCTGACCAAGACCGTATAAGTCTTATCCTGCATTCCTTTAGTCAGCCTTAACGTCACCAAACGACCAACTATATGTATATATATATACGTATATATATATGTATATATATGTATATATATATACATATATATATATATATATATATATATATATATATTCTTATTATGTTCCAACAAGGTCGTTTTTTTTCGGACTCGTCGTTGTCGCCGTGTCCGCCGCCACAGATCCTTCGTTTTTACGCGATAACTGTGAAATTATTTCAAGGATAAATTTCAAATGTTGTACTGACGTAGACCTTAGTGTGAGGAAGAACTGGAATGATTTCGGGAACGGCCCACATCGTGACACCGGTGAACTTGGTGCCCCCTCTAGCGCTTTCATGAGTATCTCATTGTATCATCTATTAGCATCTATTAGCATCTATTAGCATCTATTAGCAGTATCATCTATTAGCACTTTGAGATTTGATCCAAATGTAAAATGCGTTATAAATTAATGTATTATTATTATATTATTATTATTATTATTATTATCTATTCTGAACAGTTAGAAAAATAAAGCCTGACATCGGCTCTGAGGAGCCGCGTCCTGAAACCGGACCAGGTGAGACACATCGTGATGAAAGAGACAGTTCCAACGTTTACAACCGGATTAGTCCTTCAGATTAGTCACGAGGAGGAAGAGGCTCCGCCCAGCCCATAATCCCACATCAGCTCCGTGTCACACTCTCTGCATCATTTCGGTGGTGTTTGAATGGAACAAAGATTTCTGTCGGATACTTTCAGAGACACTGGCTTTGTGTTCCGTAAGAATATTTCTACTTCAGACTTTTGAAGGTCGTGTTCCGCTGTCGGATGATGTCGCGTTGTCTTCATACCAGACTATGACATTCACATCGCAACAGATCATAACGTCACGCAAACAGTCTGCCGGCGTTTGTGCTAGATCAAAAAAAAAGCTTGTTTTACGGTTTTATAAACGTCTGACCTTCAAACAGCAGCTGCTCATATCGCAGCTTTAAACTCATGTTTGCATAAAAAAACTGTCGAGTTCAAAGACGTTACTCTAAATATTCTATTTAAAAGAATAATCAAACTGGCACACACACACACACACACATACATGCACACGCACACACATGCACACAAAAGCGCTTACACATACGCACACAAACACACACAAGCGCACAGACACACACCTACACACACACACACACACACACATTCACACACACACACGCACACCCCAACCAAACGTACACACATGCACGCACGCACACACAAACACACACACCCATATACACGCATGCAAACATACACACGCACAAACCCACACACATACACATTCACGCACACACACACACAGGCAGGGAAGAACATCAAACGCCATGTGTCTGTGGTTGCATTGATTGCACAGCAGGGCATCATGGGAAAAAACTCCGGAGCATCCCACAGAGGTTATCGTACACACATTTCATCCTGCCGGCTGCGAGTCAATGAATCACAATCTGTCTAATCTATAGATCTAGAGGCCGTGTTTTCACACGGAGTGAAGGGCGGCGAGGGTTTTATCACGTCAGGTTTCTGGACGCTTGTATCAAATGGCTGAACTGACTTTTAAACGAGCTTTTGTTCTGTCAAACAGATTTAGCAAGATTCAAGTGAGATATTTACTATATCTAGATATCTAGATCTAGATATTTGATTCTACGTCCTCGTCGGGTTTTAACGGAACCGTTCTCCACAAAAATATGAGAGGGTGAGGTCTGTCTGTGATCGGAAATCGGCCAAGCAGCGTCTGTCACGGGCGATTCGGGGTCGGTGCACGCACACCAATCGTGAGCTAACACGGCTAAAAACATCTCGCAAGTAAACGAGAAAACTAAAAAAAAATCGCAATTTGTAACGGCAGCAAGGACAAAAAACTAAATCAGCTACTTCAATTTATATTAACCCCGAGGAAAAAAGTAAGTTTCAAGAAGCTAACGTTAGCAGAGCGGCTAACATTAGCACAGCGGCTAAAGCTAGCAGAGCCCCTGACGTCCCTGAAGAAAAGCCAACATTTAACATAGAATGGACTGAAGCAGGCCTAGAAATTCTCATTTTCACTTTTAAGTGTCGTACAATGGCGACATTTAAGAGCACTTCAAAGACTCTACTCATTATCGTTTTAAAACTTGAACGAAATAAAAGTGGAATCAGCCGGTTAGACCGTTGGATTGTCGCGGTTTTTACAAGGGGGTGAATAATAAAGCTTTTACGGTTTTCATTTTTCTTTTTATATGGGTTTGAAAGAAAAAGAAAGAAAGAAAAACTCTGTTACTTGGCACATCTCTCTCTCTCTCTCTCTCTCTCTCTCTCTCTCACTCTTTGAACAATGGCGGCGCTTCTTCACGCGGCCGCATCCATCTCGCGTGTTCCCTATGAACGTTCCGTGACGCGGCGGAGAAATTAAAGCCTGAGCGTTCTTCAAACGTTTTTCCATCGGGAAACAGGGAGCAGGAATCACACGGCGGGCCGAGCCTCATTGATTCCCTGTTGTGCTGCACAGTAAACATCTCCCACGCCTACACACACACACACACACACACACACACACACACACACACACACACACACAGGTACGCGTACACTTGTTGCTTAAAATGCACGCACATGCTTTGATTTGCCGGCGCTGCTTCTCTGGCTGAACCCTCGGATTCCTCATTTAAACAGCAGATAGTCTGTGTGTTTGCCTTCTGTCGGCTTTGTCCCCGCCGCCGCTTCCGTCTTTTATGCTAATGCGTCAACAACACACATCGCCCCAGTGGAGAATTTACCTCGGCTCTCTTTGGGAACAAAAACCCAGGCAGAACAAAGCCGGGCACACTTGTCGTAGATGAGATTTGCTTCATCCTATCTGGTGTGTGTGTGTGTGTGTTTGTGTGTGTGTGTGTGTGTGTGTGTGTGTGTGTGCAGGAACAAAAGAGGATCGAACAAGTGTCCATGCGAGCACATCCATGTTTTTGCTGTTCTATTAAGGAGAAGCTCTCTTGATCCGTCTCTGGAGATTTTCCTCTCTGTGTAATCTATCATTGGACATGTTCATCAGGCGCGTGTGTGTGTGTGTGTGTGTGTGTGTGTGTGTGTGTGTGTGTGTGTGTGTGTGTGTGTGTGTGTGTGTGTGTGTGTGAGTGTGTGTGTGAGTGTGTGTGTGTGTGAGTGTCATATATGATTCACCAGGCATCTCTCGCCAGGGGAATCAACATTAGGCGGCGCATCGAGACGCCATATGCTGAGATCCAGAAGAAAAGCGACAATTACCAGACTTTTGATCTTGAGCTGCTATCTCGTCTCATCTCGTCACATCTTATCTCGTCTCATCTCGTCTCATCTCGTCTCATCTCATCTCGTCTCATCTCATCTAATCTCATCTCGTCTCATCTCTTTTCATCTCATCTGGTCTCATCTCTTCTCGTCTTGTCTCATCTGGTCTCATCTCATTTATTTCAATTCATCTCGTCTCATTTCGTCTCGTCCCTTCTCGTCTCATCTCGTCTCATCTCATCTCGTCTCATCTCGTCTCATCTCGTCTCATCTCATCTCGTCTCATCTCATCTAATCTCATCTCGTCTCATCTCTTCTCATCTCATCTGGTCTCATCTCCTCTCGTCTTGTCTCATCTGGTCTCATCTCATTTATTTCAATTCATCTCGTCTCATTTCGTCTCGTCCCATCTGGTCTCATCTCGTCTCATCTCATCTCGTCTCATCTCGTCTCATCTCGTCTCATCTCGTCTCATGTCAAGCATAAAAACGACGCGGAGTGCACTCGGCGCCTTACAAACAAACACGGTTCTCCCTAGTCGGTCCTTGAGTTTGGATTTGTTCGAAAAAAAAGAGACTCGGACCTGACGAAACGCCACCGTCACACAAAGCGTCTCTTCTCCTACTTGACCCGCCGCTTCAACGGAGATACAATTTATTTCTCCCAGAGTGAGAACCTGATTATGGATCCTGCACAGCTGTTTGCTTAATTCACCAAAACACTTGGCATCCCTCCGTTGGGAGCGCAACAGTAATCTCTGGCGTACTCTAGAATATCGAAGGTTCGCCTTCAACACAAGCTTTATGTGTGAATATTAAAGGGGATGAAGTGTGATCAACAGTTGCCACGGTAACGCAGGTTTGCCCGCGTGTGTGATCTGAAAGCTAATTTAATCAAGGCGAATGAAATCACCAGGTTTTTCTATATTAGAACCGAACAGCCTGCTACTCTGGAGGCGGAGCTACTTCAACACCCACGCACCTTAATGTATATAACTAAAACGTTTTTAATGTAGGTGATGACCCTTTGATGTCCTCGCCAAGAAAAAAACCACCAACATTTCTTTGCATGTTTCATTCCTTCGGGGCATTTCGTAAATTTAATACATGCCAAAAGAAAGAGAAGAAAAAGAAGAAGAAGAAGACGAAGAAGACTTGCTCTGAATTGAGCGTTAAGTGAAAAACATTTTTTTTGAACAGTGACTCATTAAACTTATTTCATTTGAGATTTTGTATTTCATGAAAAATAATGAATTTTAATTAGATTAGTTCCAACTTTGGGTAAAGAATGTTTTCGGAAAACTATTTGTCACTTATTAGACTTTTCTTTTTGTTGTATCAAATTATATAATTCTGTTGAGTTCAGCCTCACGTGATTAAATATGCTACAAAGGCCTTTAAGTTTCAAAACTACGTACCATCTCAACATCCTGCCAGCTGATGAGGAGCCTAGAAAGATCTCTTTAAAAATTGTATTTAATAACAATAAGCAGATAAAAGCATCAATAAAAAATAAAAATAATAACTATATAAAAACATGACCAAAAAGAAACAATGTTAATTAAAGTTATAGGTTCTGCTAAAAAGGAAAAGTTTTAAGTCCTTTTTTAAATGTGACAGTCGTCTGTGGAGCCCTCAGATGGTCGGGGAGGATCATGTGATCGGTTTTGGTATTCAAAGAGAAAACTCCTGAAAATAAATGAATATTTGATAATTATGAGGACTGATGTTCGTCAAAACATTAAGTCAGTAAAAGTATAAAATAATAATCAGCATATAAACTCATTTAGAGCATTTCAAAATTTGTTTTTGTTTCTAATCAAAACCTAAAATAAATATAAAAATGCATCTACGTATTTAATTATTCATCATCATCATATCCTATAATGGGATTTATCGTAAAAATATCAACCGCATTGTGTAAATAAACTCATATTTAGGGGTTAAAATCATGAAAATATATTATTAATTGATCTTTATGATCAGTGTTGATGTTGTCTAAACAATTAACTTTAATAAAAATGGAAGATAAGTTGAATATTATATATTTTACAGCAGTGAGACGTACGTCTTGGAAGAGGACGTGTGTACGCCTTTAAGAAACGAGGGTTAAAGGTGAAACGAAGGGAACGTGATGGCGATAGATAATGAAGCGGTTCACACGCTGAAATCTCATAAACGTAAAAACAGATTCCACCAGAGTGTGTTTTCTGCAGTTACAAACAGGAAACGATGCCGGAGTCACCGGGGGGTCGTCTGATACTCCCAGCCTCAGAGTCCAAATGACTTTTTGTAAATAGCTATTTTCAAGCGTTGATGTTCTGCGCCGCGGGGGGAAAAAAAGAACATCAAGCCCCTTTGGATTAGCTCCTCCGCTCTCATTTGGTTTAAAAATGCTGAAAATGAATAATCGGAAGAGCTGCCCACCACTTCAGAGTGTAAACTCCACGCGTCTCTGCACGCCGCCCCAGTTTGTTCACAGCCGGATTTCCTCTGGATTTGTAAAAAGGCATTTCTGAGAAGTAATATTCTTCGCTTCGATTCTCCCCTGAGCCGAAAAAGACGATTTTGTGCCGAGGAGACAACCGGGCCAGAGCCTCAGAAGGAATCTCACTCCCGCCATCGATAGAAAACTGTCAGCGGCGTATCTTCTTCTTAAATCCTCGCCGTTACTGCCGGGTAGATTTGTCTTTTTTTTTTCTGCAGGAATAGCGAGTAGAGCCTGATCCAGATTAGCATCGCATTAATCTCTGCTGACTGACGCTGAAAGGTTCGCATGATACACCTTAAACCGGAGAACGCTTTATACTTCAAACCCCGAACGGTTTCCAGCAAAAGCTCATAAGAGACGTTTCATAACGGACCCAAAAAGAAAAAAGAAAAAAAAAAGATTCACAGCGGCAGCGGTTGCTTTTTTTCCGCTCAGGGAGACCCGGCAGCAGACGACTGCCAAAGGAAGAGTGATCTAAATTTAATGAAAGCGACGGAACATCAGAGCCCAAATCCATCCGGACGGGTTTAAAAATCTAATAAAGATACATCAAAACCCAGCTCCGACGACGACGACGACGATGACATCATCATGGAGTTTTCTCGTACATTCTGTGGAGGAGGAATGGGAGTATAAAAAACAAAAAATAACTATTTTTGGGCTTATTTCAGATTATTTCCTCAGATCTTTAGACTTGAACATAAAAAAAAACAACCTGAATAAACACAAAATAAAAACCGTGATTAATAAAAAGTTGCCTAATACCGACTGGGACCATAGAAAACTGAATCTAAAAGCAGGTTAATCACCTAAAAAGAACCATTTAACCCTTTAATGTCTCCCTCAACTGTTTGGTTGGGCACATTTTGAGTCTCTATTATTATTATTATTGAAACATGTGTGCCAAATAACTGAACCAGTTTATAATATGACCCAGGAAGGGGGCCGAGGACAGTACCCTGTGGGACACCGCATGAACGAAAATGAAATATGCAAAGAAATTATATTTTCCGTAGTTCTTTCTTCATTGGGAAGACATTAAAGGGTTAAATGAGCAGGAAGTGGGTTCCCAGGTCTCACCAGTAGCACAATCTTTCCAGAAATCAAAAGAAATTCCAGGAGTTGATTGAACTCCATCAACACACCTGGATGACCCTCAGAGGTTTTGAGTGAATCTTGGGACTGAGGAGTGAAAGGATGAACTGTTTGAAGACAGGGGTCCAGTTCCACCTGCTGTAAACCAAACACAGCGTTGTACCAGAAGAACTTCGGACCTACGGTCGGACACGGAGGTGGCAGTGGAACGTTTTCTGCTTCAGGATCAGGAGAACTCGTCAGGTTTGAGGACAACGTAAGTCCTGCTCTCTCACATTCTGAAGGAGAATGTCGGACCGACGCCCGACTCTTCCGATTTGATGTTGGGAGGAAAAAGTTTGCAGAAATATATTCATCCGGCGCAATCATCCAACTCTTCAGCCTGAGAAAAAAAAAATGTCTCGGATGTGTTCGGTGTGTGAGTCGTATGAGGAAAGGGCAAGAAATGGACCGGAACTTCACAATGAAGACCATTTGGAGTATGACATAAGGCATGTTTTTTTTTCTGATGGAGGAAATGACTATCAGCTGTTCTAACAAAAACACACATTGGGTTTTTAAGTCCGGTCATAACGAGGGCGTCGTGTCACATCGTCATTACAAATAACATGACTCAGAACAGAAAGAGATTTATTGAGGGTTCAGGTTCAACGCATCGCAGACACGCCGTGATGGAGGTGGGACTGCATCGAGGATCGGCTCTGAGCCCCATGTTGTTTCCTGTGGTGATGGACACGTGACGAATGAGGTCCTTCAGGAGTCTCCGTGGACTATGATGTTGGTGGAGGACATTGTGATCTGTTGTGAGAGCAGGGAGCAGGTGGAGGAAAAACCCGGAGAGGTGGAGGTATGTGCTGGAGTGAAGAGGAATGAAGACAGAATACATGTGTGTGGATGAATGGGAGGGTGGAGGAAGAGTGAGATGAAGGAGTTGATGTGGACTTGGGGTTGGTTCTTCAGAGCAACGGGGAGTGAGGAAATGAGGTGAAGAGGTGAGTGCAGCCAAGGTGGAGTGGGTGGCGAGGAGTGTCAGGCGTTATCTGGGACATAAGAGGAGCAGCAGGAGTGAAGGTAAAGGTTTCCAAGATGGTGGCCATAGCATCTCTGATGGATGGTTTAAAGACGGCGGCTCTGATCAGAAGGCAGGAGGAAGAGATGAAGATGTTCGGATGTTCTCTGGGTGTGAGAGGAAGGACAGGATGAGAAGGGAGCTCATCAGAAGGAAAGTCCAGGTTAGATATCGTGGAGACAAAGTCAGAGAGGACAGACTGAGATGGTTCTGACTCGTGAAGAAGAGGAGGGATAGTGGATCTACTGGTAGAAGGATGCTGGAGATGGAGTAGGGCCTCATGTCTGCAGCACAAAAACATCCTCATAAAGTCCATCTTAGCTTCAGCCCGCTCTATAAACATCACAGTCAGACGTTATTGTCTTATAATTTATGGTTCACGAAGATGAACTTCGGCCACATCCCATAACATCTTCAGTCGTCACCGTATTTGACATAAAAGCCTAAATGACCTCATTCTTGTGACTTCAAAGATCAAAGTTTGAGCGATTCTTTCTGTTTTTGAAACGGTATTTTACTACATTGTACATAAACTACGCAACTCAAATGTGATCCACACGGGTGTGTGTGTGGGGGGGGGGGTCCGCACGAATCGCGGCTCCTCCTCTATCCATTACACAACCGACCCTTTTGGTGTCTGTCGCCGACATGCAACTCTTTCCTTCACAAAGCCCGGAGCACAAGAACCACATGGCTGGGATTAGGAAAGGATTACCGACATGTGTTTGCTTTCATACCGGATACAAACTCTGGTCTCCTGGGCGGAGGATGTGTGTGTGACCCACGGCTCGGCGCTGACCTCATACTGTTTACACTCAGTGACAGTCCAGAGTCTTCGCAGACGTGGACAGATGATCAACCAGGCCTGCACAGCAGCAAACTGGACTTCCTGTTCATTTGAGCGTGGTTTGGTTTCAGTGAGTCGATCGGTTAGATTGACGTCGCGTGACTCACTCACAGGGAGTCTGAGACTTTTCAAGGGTCTCCGTCCTGAAGGGGAGCTCCTGCTCTTTGATGACACATCAGGTTTTAATAGGAAAGGCATTTTTAAGACGAGGAAGTCCCTCAGGGGTCAGGGGTGAGGAGTGAGTGGTTGGTGACAAACCTGATTGATGTCACATGGGACGTAAACTCCAGTTTCTTGGGTAGCTAAGAGCCTGTTTGGAATTGGTTTTAAATTGAGTGGTGATCGGATTACAAGCCGACAGAAAGACGTAAGTCTGAACGACCACCCATACGCGTCCGATCACTCGAACCTCTTTCTGAGGTGGTCTGGGACAAATTTGACCACATGTCATTTTGTAGTGTCAACGTTAATTCGTCCCGATGCGTCTCCGACAAGGACGTAACAGACACATACGTCATCAGAGCTTTTCCTGTTGTGGCTAATGTGCCGGCAAAAGCCACTCATTTACAAACATGCGTCAATGTCTGCCTTGTCCTGATCCTGGTCCCAGATATCTGTGTCCTGTCAGTGTCAACAGTCGGTTCAGGTTGTAAAGCCGGCGCTAGCAAGCTAAACAAATGTGGCAATTGACTGCCGTGACTGATAACTACACGCGATGCTCTTTGACCTCGTAGCGCAACAAGATCCAAACACCAGGGGTCGGCTGGACACATTTGGAGGTGCCTGATAGAAACAGGTGGAAACGGCAAAGTAAATGGTAACGGTATTAATGGTCTGCTCGACCAATCGAAGCGCTTTACGACAGGAGTCAGCATTCACCAATTCACACAAACATTCATACAATGATGATAGAGGCAGCTATGCTAGGCGCCACATGCTCATCAGGAGCGGTAACCATTCACGCCATCGTTCACGCACCAATGGAACAGCCATTGGGAGCAACTTGGGGTTCAGTATCTTACTCAGGGATACTTTGACATGTGGACCGCCAGGTCCTTAAGGTAAGTGGAAGACCACTCTACCAGATCCTACTTATCAAACAAGACTAAATAGCCATGATTGCAGCAATGCCCCTTCCTCGTTGGCTACTTTCATCTGTGGTGATCCCCAGGGCTCTATCGTTGGCCCTTTACCTGGGTCATAATAAAAAGGGTTCAGTCAAGTAACAAGTTACTCCAAAAGTCTTCAACCAAAAAGTTCATTTGCACATTAAAGGGTTAATCTGGTTTCCTTTTTTTGGAACAGGCCTAGCATTCCCAAAGTTCGGATAATCTTTCAAGTATTTTAAGCATAAATGGGAATAAATAAACAGTCAGAAAATGTCTTACTAGTCTTATGAACAAAACCGTTATTCCAACAGACAGACAACAGAGAAATAATAATTTTCTCGGAGATAAATGTTTTTGATACATGTTATTTTGGAAAATTACCACTTATCTGTCATCATGGTCGCAAAAATCAAACCAGGAAGAACCTTATCAGAGGACGGCGAACTCCACCAACCCCTTCTGGAATGCTGAAACCCATTGTGGCTAAATTGCTCATTTTTCTTAAACCTCTTCATTCCCGGCTAAAGAATAGCTGCCACTGATGATGGCAATTAATGGCGTCTAAAAGGAGCCACAAGCGATGATGCAGTGACTTAATCTGCTTTCTATTGCAGCGGCTATATTGGATCTGTCAGTCTGCCTGTGCTCCACAATAGGCTTTTGTTCAGGAGGTGGACATGAGAGATGACTTCTGCTGGGGCAACTGTCTCTCAGGCTCACACACACCTGGAGACACTGCAGGTGTACCTCCTTGAACGGGTCGGGAAAAGACCGGCTCTGTTCTGTCCACACGACGCCACGATGAAATATGCATAAAGCGATTCAGAAACAGAAACGTGAAACTCCTGCACATTTACTCCTGAAGGGTTTATTAATGCGGAATGGCCCTTTAGAATACGACAAAACGGGAGACCCAAATTGATATTCACGTCCTGCAGAAGCCGGAGATAAGCAGATAGAGACGGCGACAGTACGTGCACACGCACACACGGCGGGGGAGATTAGATAAGCTCACAGAGAGACGGCCGATACTCCCCTGCCTCGGGCGTCTAACACACACACACGAATGCACAAGGGCAAAAATGCTGCAGGCTCAAGGCGATGCAGCCCAGTCGTTACAAAAAATAGAGCTACGCTAGTCGTACCCGACGGGGAAGGTACATCCCCCAAAAATACCCAACTACTGCGACTGAACTCCTCAAATTTAACGTGAAGTTACGTCAAAAATTAGGTATTTTTCATGAAAACCCCCCAGTGGGTAAACTGTGAACTTTCAGAGTAAAATATTATATATGTAGAAGTTCTATCTCCCTGTTTCAATGCTCCGAATCTGGACAAAATCGGACCAACGGTTGCGATCTTGTGAAAATATTTGGAGATAAAGCTCCCCCTAGGTCAGAAAATATGCAGCACACCTTCCCAAAATCAATCCAGTTCTTCCTCACTCTCAGGACAATGTGAGTATAAAATTCTAAACTGATCCATGAAGTGGTTTTTTGAGTTATCGCGTCGACACGGAGGATTCGTTTTGAAGAATCCGATCCATTCGATCCGTTTGATCCATGACTTTTCGGGGATTAATTAATTACAGGAGTTTAGGCGACACATTTTACAAAAATGCTTCTTAGCTCTTATTTTGAAGCTAAGTTAATTTAAAAAGAGGTGTGGGACATCGGCGTCTCTTGTCCGTCTGTCTTTTATGATCCTGGTTGCAAGAAAAGCAGGAAAACATGGATAATGTGACATCATAAGAATGGCGACGCCCCTTTTTTTCCTCAGAAGCATCACAGATGCTGAACCATTTCACAAAGATACACAAATGAGACTCAAAGCAGTTAAAAAAAAAAAAAGTACTTTCACCCTTTAACTACCAGACTGCGCTGATAACTGGTTCCAGCTGGACTAAACAGCTGGAACCAGTTATCACTACCGGCCCTGTTCAACCACTTCATCACTCCAGTGGAGCATCTTCAGAAGCAGGAAGTTGGCGCCTTGGTCTCACTAGTGACACACTGAGCCAAAATCAAAAGAAATTCCAGACGGTAATTGAAATCCATCAGTCTGGGAAGGGTTCAAAGCCGTTTCTAAGATTGTGAAAGTCACGTTTTCTAGAAATGGAGGAAGACTTGGAATAATAGGGAACCTTCACAGAGGCGGACCACCTACCAAAATTCCTCCAATGGAAATCACTAGAAAACATCCAACGAACAGCAGGTCAGAGTTCATGACCCGACTACATTGGGCAAAGAGGGCATTATGGGAGAGTGGCGAGGTGGATCCCACAGCTGATTTGGGCAATATCACACCTTGATGACCCTCAGAGCTTCTGGTAGAATCTTGTCTGGACTGATGAGTTGAAAGTTGAACTGTTTGAAGGCAGGGATCCAGTTCCATCTGGTTTGAACCAAACACAGAATTCCACTAGGAGATGATCAGGCCTACGGCCAAACGTGGAGTCGGCAGTGGAATATTGTGGAGATGATTTGCTGCATCAGGACCGAAGGTCAGGTCATCATTCTGTGATTTGAAGCTCAAGCAGCGAGACAACGTTGCGAGATTTGAGAAGATCTACAAGATAGATATCCTCAAGTCGTTCTATATGATCTTAATTTGGTCTAAATCGGACAATGATTAAAAAAGTTACGGTCTGAAAACTTTTGGAGATAAAGTTCGCCCTAGTGTCGGGAATATGCGACAAACCGTTCCCAAAATCAATCCAGGAAGTCGATCCATGAAATTCTTTTTGAGTTATCGTGTTACACGAAGGATCTCCAGTTTTCTCGCTCCCCAGGAAGCAGATGCGGCGTTGACGGTTCCATAATCTCCCCGACATTTTCAGGGACATCGTGAACGTTTTCTGATCCTGGTTCTGTGTTTGGGTCGAGAAAACCACATAAAACCTCGCCGCGGTTAGAAGTTCACGGCAGAACAAGGAGCAGGTGAGGCTACGGATTGTTCTCTTCTAGCAGACACTCTCTGTGGTCAGCGGCGTCCTGGCAGCCGGAGAGCCGGCAGGTTAATGAGTTCCCGCCTGCTGCTGCTGGATCGATGGGTGGAGCAGACGGTGCTGCGGCTGATGAAGTGGAGGATTCGCCGCCATGTGTCCTCGCCGTAGAAACCTCCGCTCTCCATTCATCAGCCGCTCTCCAAGACAACTAGAGCGGAGCAGATGGATCGCACTAACCAGCAGCCCAGAGCAGTGTGTGTGTGTGTGTGTGTGTGTGTGTGTGTGTGTGTGTGTGTGTGTGTGTGTGTGTGTGTGTGTGTGCCTTTGTATACCCTTGTGTCTTTGTGTGTGTGTGTGTATATATGTGCGTCTGTATACGTGTTTGTGTATATGTGTTTGTGTGTGTATACGTGTTTGTGTATATGTGTTTGTGTGTGTATACGTGTTTGTGTATATGTGTGTGTGTGTGTGTTTGTATACCCTTGTGTCTTTGTGTGTGTGTATACATGTGTGTATATACGTGCGTCTGTATACGTGTGTATATATGTGTTTGTGTGTGTTTTTACATGTGTATATATGTGCGTGTGTATATATGTGTGTAAACGTGTTTTTGTGTGTGTGTGTATACATGTGTGTATACGTGTTTGTGTGCATACGTATGTGTGTATACATGTATGTATACGTGTGTGTATACAAGTGTGTATACGTGTGTGTGTATACATGTATGTATACGTGTGTGTATACAAGTGTGTATACGTGTGTGTATACATGTGTGTATATGTGTGTGTGTATACGAGTGTGTATACGTGTGTGTATACATGTGTGTATATGTGTGTGTGTATATGTGTGTGTATACATGTGTGTATATTTGTGTGTGTATACATGTGTGTATATGTGTGTATGTGTATACATGTGTGTATGTGTATACATTTGTGTATATGTGTGAATGTGTATACACGTGTATATATGTGTATACTACGTGTATATGTGTGTATGTGTATACATGTGTGTATATGTGTGTGTGTATAAGTGTGTGTGTGTCTACATGTGTGTACATGTGTAGGTGTGTGTATACATGTGTGTATATGTGTGTGTATACATGTGTGTACATGTGTAGGTGTGTGTATACATGTGTGTATATGTGTGTGTATACATGTGTGTACATGTATAGGTGTGTGTATACATGTGTGTGTGTATACGTGTGTGTGTGTCTACATGTGTAGGTGTGTGTATACATGTGTGTATACGTGTGTGTGTGTATACATGTGTGTACATGTGTAGGTGTGTGTATACATGTGTGTATGTGTGTGTGTATTTATGTGTGTACATGTGTAGGTCGGTGTATACATGTGTGTATACGTGTGTGTACATGTGTAGGTGTGTGTATACATGTGTGTATATGTGTGTGTGTATACGTGTGTGTTTATGTCTACATGTGTGTATACATGTGTGTATATGTGTGTGTGTATACGTGTGTGTGTATACGTGTGTGTATGTGTATACATGTGTGTCTACATGTGTGTATATGTGTGTTTGTATATTTGTGTGTTTATACGTGTGTGTGTATATGTGTGTGTGTATACGTGTGTGTTTATGTGTAGGTGTGTGTATACATGTCTGTATGTGTGTGTATATACGTGTGTGTATATGTGTGTGTGTCTACATGTGTGTATACATGTGTAGGTGTGTGTATACATGTCTGTATGTGTGTGTATATACGTGTGTGTATATGTGTGTGTGTCTACATGTGTGTATACATTTGTAGGTGTGTGTATACATGTGTGTATGTGTGTGTGTATACATGTGTGTACATGTGTAGGTGTGTGTATACATGTGTGTATGTGAGTGTGTATACATGTGTGTATACGTGTGTGTGTATACATGTGTGTACATGTGTAGGTGTGTGTATACATGTGTATGTGTGTGTGTATTTATGTGTGTACATGTGTAGGTGTGTGTAGGCAGATGTAGGTGTGTGTGTACATGTGTAGGTGTTTGTATACATGTGTGTATACGTGTGTGTGTATACATGTGTGTACATGTGTAGGTGTGTGTGTATACGTGTGTGTTTATACGTGTGTGTATATGTGTGTGTGTATACATGTGTTTACATGTGTAGGTGTGTGTGGGCAGATGTAGGTGTGTGTATACATGTTGGTACATGTGTAGGTGTGTGTATACATGTGTGTATACGTGTGTGTATGTGTATACATGTGTGTACATGTGTAGGTGTGTGTAGGCAGATGTAGGTGTGTGTGTACATGTGTAGGTGTGTGTATACATGTGTGTATGTGTGTGTGTATACATGTGTGTACATGTGTAGGTGTGTGTATACATGTGTGTATGTGTGTGTGTATACATGTGTGTACATGTGTAGGTGTGTGTATACATGTGTGTATGTGTGTGTATACATGTGTGTACATGTGTAGGTGTGTGTGTACATGTGTAGGTGTGTGTATACATGTGTGTATGTGTGTGTGTATACATGTGTGTATATGTGTAGGTGTGTGTAGGCAGATGTAGGTGTGTGTACATGTGTAGGTGTGTGTATACATGTGTGTATGTGTGTGTTTATACATGTGTGTACATGTGTAGGTGTGTGTATACATGTGTGTATGTGTGTGTGTATACATGTGTGTACATGTGTAGGTGTGTGTGGGCAGATGTAGGTGTGTGTATACATGTGTGTATGTGTGTGTGTATACATGTGTGTACATGTGTAGGTGTATGTATACATGTGTGTATGTGTGTGTGTATACATGTGTGTATACGTGTGTGTGTGTATACATGTGTGTACATGTGTAGGTGTATGTATACATGTGTGTATGTGTGTGTGTATACGTGTGTGTACATGTGTAGGTGTGTGTATACATGTGTGTATGTGTGTGTGTATACATGTGTGTACATGTGTAGGTGTGTGTGGGCAGATGTGAGGCCCTCTTGAACTTGAATGAAGGATGACGGTTGTTTGTTTGACGACATGCATACGCAGGAATTTAACACATAAATATGTTCAGAGGCGCCGCCTCCGCCTGGAATCAGTCAAACAAACGCCATTTACCTCAACGCCATTCATTTAAATCAGCCGCCTTTCCCAACGGTGTTCAGAGAGAAACAATAAAGTCATCCATAACGGCGCCGTGTGTGATGTAAACACGTCGCCTCATATGGAGGAAGTTTGGGGTCGTTTGTACACTTAGTGTCAGAGCTGCAGCTGTTAAACACGCGGCAGCCATACTGTCCTTCAGCAAACAAAGGCTTTTTAATAAATAGAGAGCAAGTTATTATTACACAACAACACACACACACACACACACACACACACTGAGACATGAAGGCAGCGGCGGTGTTCATCACTATGCCACATTAAACGGCACCACAATGGAACAGAAACGCCGCCGCGCACCAATGGCTTAATTGCTAATCTCTTCTTTTAGGACACTGTTTGTTTCATTATCCTCGCATGCTATGCCGATGCTATCGCCCCGCTAATTAACGCGTTTGGATTAAAAGTCCCCCCCCCCTTTAAACGCCAGCTGAGAAACAAACAGATCCAGCGACCGCCGTGAAAGAAAAGTGGGAAATCATCATTAGCTGGCGTGGGATGATTAAAACAAACAGGAAGGTGAAAACAGGAAGTGGAAGTTACGCTTTCTAATCGTGGGAATGATAAATAGCATCTTTTTTTTGGGGGGGTCCAAACAGACATAATTACGGTTGCAGAATTAACATTTATTGTGCGCATGATCATTTCCAGACAGCGAAATACAAACGATGGTTTTCTTGTTGTTTTTTTTTCTTTTTAAAGGAGATTATTGGTGGTCTGGTTTTCATTATCTCCACCAGCGTGAGTTTCAGACGGTTATGTAATCCCCCGTGTTCGCCGCTTTAACCATTTCACAAAGTCAACCGGGTCTGGGTGGCACAAACTTTTTTTTTAATGCCGCATGTAGGGAATAAAACGGATACAAAACACAAACATTTCATGATCTTCTGGATTAGCCTCGCTAGCTTAGCTTAACTTCCCGGGTCGTGCGGTCATGTGACTTGGAATGAAACGTCAATCAACATCGTTAAAAAAGAACAAATAGACTTAGAAAAGACCCTAAGATGCAGTAAACAAGGTGTTTATACCTGCTGAAAACTCTTGACCACCCGTCCATACACACGTTCATACACACATTCATACACACGTTCATACACACGTTCATACACACGTTCATACACACATTCATACACACGTTCATACACACGTTCATACACACATTCATACACACATTCATACACACATTCATACACACATTCATACACATGTTCATACACACGTTCATACACACATTCATACACACATTCATACACACATTCATACACACGTTCATACACACGTTCATACACACATTCATACACACATTCATACACACATCCATACACACATCCATACACACGTTCATACACACATCCATACACACATTCATACACACGTTCATACACACGTTCATACACACGTTCATACACACGTTCATACACACATTCATACACACATCCATACACACATCCATACACACATTCATACACACATCCATACACACATTCATACACACATTCATACACACATCCCTACACACATCCATACACACATCCATACACACATTCATACACACGTTCATACACACGTTCATACACACGTTCATACACACGTTCATACACACATTCATACACACATTCATACACACATTCATACACACATCCATACACACATTCATACACACGTTCATACACACATTCATACACACGTTCATACACACATCCATACACACATCCATACACACATTCATACACACATTCATACACACACTCATACACCCGTTCATACACACATTCATACACACATTCATACACCCGTCCATACACACATTCATACACACATTCATACACACATTCATACACACATTCATACACACACTCATACACCCGTTCATACACACATTCATACACACATTCATACACACATTCATACACACGCTCATACACACGTTCATACACACATTCATACGCACGTTCATACACACATTCATACACACATTCATACACACACTCATACACACGTTCATACACACATTCATACACACGTTCATACACACGTTCATACACACATCCATACACACGTTCATACACACGTTCATACACACGTCCATACACACGTTCATACACACGTTCATACACATGTTCATACACACGTTCATACACCCGTCCATACACACATTCATACACATGTTCATACACACGTTCATACACACATCCATACACACATTCATACACACGTTCATACACACGTCCATACACACGTTCATACACACGTTCATACACACGTTCATACACACGTTCATACACACATCCCTACACACATTCATACACACGTTCATACACACGTTCATACACACATTCATACACACATTCATACACACGTTCATACACACATTCATACACACATTCATACACCCGTTCATACACACATTCATACACACGTTCATACACACATTCATACACACGTTCATACACACGTTCATACACACATTCATACACACGTTCATACACACATTCATACACACGTTCATACACACATTCATACACACGTTCATACACACGTCCATACACACATTCATACACACGTTCATACACACGTTCATACACATGTTCATACACACGTTCATACACACATTCATACACACATTCATACACACATTCATACACCCGTCCATACACACGTTCATACACACGTTCATACACCCGTTCATACACACGTTCATACACACGTTCATACACATGTTCATACACACGTCCATACACACGTCCATACACACGTTCATACACACGTTCATACACACATCCATACACACGTTCATACACACGTTCATACACATGTTCATACACACGTTCATACACACGTTCATACACACATCCATACACACGTTCATACACACGTTCATACACACATCCATACACACGTTCATACACACGTTCATACACACATTCATACACATGTTCATACACACGTTCATACACACATTCATACACCCGTCCATACACACGTTCATACACACGTCCATACACACATTCATACACACGTTCATACACATGTTCATACACACATTCATACACACGTTCATACACACGTTCATACACACGTTCATACACACATTCATACACACGTTCATACACACGTTCATACACCCGTCCATACACACGTTCATACACACATTCATACACCCGTTCATACACACGTTCATACACATGTTCATACACATGTTCATACACACGTTCATACACACGTTCATACACACATTCATACACACATTCATACACACATTCATACACACATTGTCCGGTCTGCTTTATCTCCGCGGCCTGAAGAGGAGAAAAAACGTCGGAGGTGTACGTTTGCTAGTTTGGGCCACTGCCTCCTCCTCTACCAGGAGGAGGCGAGGAAGAAGAGGGGCCGCCGTGTTGAAGAGGCACAAAGCGAGAGGCGTGTTCGCTGGTTTGTGTAATTGTGCTGACCTGATTGGCGGTGAAAGAAAAAAAAAACGATTCCTTTATCTCCTTCCTCAGTAGCGGGAAACAGGTAAAAGGGGGCGGGTGTTGGACGGGGAAAGAGGCGATGCTGAATAATAATAATAATAATAATAATAATAATAATGTAATAATAATAATGTGTGTGTCTGCGGGGTGTGTGGAGGAACGGCGTTATACACGAAGGCCACAAAAGGCAGCGATGAGAAAAAGGAGAGGGCGCCATTGAAGAGCGAGAAGAGAGCGAGCTCTGAACTATTCAACGGCGTATCTGGCGCCGGACGCGGCCATCTGTGCGCCGGGCCCTGAACCCATTTATATTCGGGACGATTGAACTGTTTTCTCAACTCCTTCAGAGCTGGATGCTTTTTCCAAACCCCACCGATAGACTCGCTGCCGCAAAAAAAATGCCCAGCGGCATCACGGCGTGGGGCGGATCTCGCCGTCGGCCCTGAAAAGGCTTTTAGTCTCCTCAGTTCAGATTCTTATTTTCATAATAAATCATAAAAACCTTCTATGAAAAAGAGTTGGTGGGATTATAAAGTGTCTTTAATGTGCTGTGAACATTACAAACACAGAAGTTACTCCTGTTTTTACAGTTTTAACACCTTATGAACGTTTGCATGGAGTCTCATCACACTTAGCCACATAACCACATTGTTACCTGCCTCCAGCGAGAACGTAATGTCCCCCCCCCCCGGTGTGAGTTGATTAATTTGTCTGCTGTGAGCAGAATTACACAAAAACCACTCGACATATTTTCACGCTCATTGTTCGGTATCGGTCACGGGTCCCGCGAGAGAAAGCACTTAAGTTTGGATAAGAAATGGATGAAGAGGCCGATCCATTTTTTTTTTTTCTTTAACAATAACATTTCGAGATGAGGCTTTTTTTTTTCCCGACATGTTTATGAAACACGCACACGCTGAATAATGGATTCGTATGAAAAGTCAGAGAGTGGACTTGGTTTAGGAAGGTCAAGAATGAAGAGAGGAGCGGAGAAGGGAGAAATGGAATCATCAGAATGCGTGATTGGGTTTTTTCAAAAACGCTCTTATTTAGAGTCTGAGTGACCGTTGAAGCATTCACCCACTCACAAACGTCCGTTCAGCCACGGCAGAGGCTTTCCAGAAACACTCATCGTTATTCACGATGGAAAAACCCCAGAAGAACCATTCAGGCTCCGGTATCAAAGACCCTTCCTGCTGATAAGTGGGCGACGGCGCCATCGCCTCAAAACGCTTTTAATTTTGACGTTTCCGTCTTTATATTTCTATCCATTTTCTCATTTTACTCTCAAAGTTAACCGTCGTGATTCTGATCCGTGTTTCCTCTTTGATTTTAAATTTTTTTTTGTGTGATCAGCATTTTTTACTTCAATGTAAACAAACAACAAAACCAATCACATGACAATGACGGCACTAACAACGGGGCGGCACATTAAGAATATTTATCAAAAGGACAAAAATAATAAGATAAAATAATGAGAATATAAGATTTATATTGAGTTTTAAAAAAAAAAAATTTCATTCCCTGTTTTTAGTTCATTTCTTCATTCCTTCTTCCTTAATGGAGTCTTTCCGTGTTTTCCCTCTTACTCCTTCTCCCAACTCCCTGTCAGTCTTTGATCCTTTCACCCTGTCCATCATGTCACCCCGTGTCCTCCCTCCAGCTCAGTGGATTTAGTTTTATATGATAAAACACTCTTCCTTTCTGATTTATTTTATTTGTTTATAGTTTTGACTCTAACATTTTTTTTCATTTTTGATTTCCCTGCAAAGTCTGCGATATTATGAAATCATCATCTCCGCCGCGTCCGCCGCAGATCCTTCGTGTTAACGCGATAACTCCAAAACGATTTCATGGATCATTTTCAAACTACGTACCCACTTAAACCTCAGTGCGAGGAAGAACTGGCTTGATTTTGGGAAAGGTTAGTTGTATATATCCAACACTAAAGGGAGCTTTACTTCGGAAAGTTCTCAGGCCATCATTTCTCAACGGCTGGTTCAAATGAATTGAGGAGATTTTTTACGTATATTTCGTATATCGTGTCTCACTAAATTTGAAAACATTTTTCACATGAGTTCAATCAGGGGGATTGACTATTCGGGAATAAACCCTTTCTGTTGGGGACGTCGTGTATTGGAGGCTTTCTTCATTTTTGTCAAACCTTTTAATTCTCATGAACCCTAAAAATTCACTTTCTCTCTTTCACAGCTAGTTTTAAGGCTGAAAATGTATTAATCAAGTAAAACCGGACCGTTTGGCTCAGGCGTACGTTATCCTGGGTTCTCTTCTGGTTGATGGTGAATCCTGCCAATCCGCTTCAAAATACATTATTCCCCTTTCCTTTGAAGGGCACTGACTTGAGTTCAGGCGTCATCTGAGGACAGCGTGACGTATCCGGATTTTGGACGTCGACAGGTCCAGATTTACCGACGTCGGTGCGTCGCGTCAGAGCGTCCGGTCGACGTGAGCTGGAATCCAAACTGTATCTCTGTCAGGATTCCGACCCACCACTCAAATCAGTGCATCTGATCAGCGCCGGCTCCATCAACACTCGGTCGCTGACAGTCAAGGGCGGCTTCCAATCTCAGCCAGTGATGGATGGGTGGGCGGCGCAGAGGGGGCGGGCTGAGGAACTCCAATCAGAGCGCTCCTCCGGTACTGTCATCAATGGGCTCCTTCCTGAAACATCTGCGGCCCGGTTATCAATCATCAGACGAGCGGAGAAGAAGCCGTCGGAGGGAACGACCGTCTCAGCAGTCGGGTCTCCGGCAGCAGGCGGACATGTTTTGAGGTTTTCATCGGCGTATTTTGTCTTGACACGATCAAAGCGATAGCTGCACGTGTTCCCCACGCCCCGACAAGGACAGTATTCACCGCCTGTAATAAATCAATGATTCCCTTTGGCGATAAGGCGGCGCGTGGATGGATTTCGGCGCAAGTGGCCCCGGCTGTAGCGTACGACCACGTTTATCTGATCCAGCCGGAGAACGGGGGTCTTTCCTGCGGAGCGCCGATTCCTCCTCGGGAATGTTGAGGTGCCTCGTAGCTGCGGACAAACATCTCATTTAAAAACACAGCGAAGGAATTCCGGCGAAATCTCACCAGAGATCAGCGAGGGAAATTCTTCAACGGGCGAAGGAAAAGTTGAGATGTGAGAGAAGCCGTTGAACTTACGGCTAGAACTCCCCTGTTTTCCATCAGAGGCTCTGGGATTACACGCGGCACGTTATCTCTCCCCGCGTTGCCCTGTTAGCAACGCCGCTTCCGCTCGCCGTGTGAGGAGTTCAGGGTGATGCGGTCCGTGGCGCTCGCTGCGATTCCTCCAAACGCGGCCTGGCATGTAACTAATGAGTCAGGTTTCACCCCGGGTCAGGTCTGAGGTTCTGCCGGGCCTCTCTGAAGCTTGTTTACGCTCCTGCCTGATGCCCATGAGGCCTCCTTCCCTCCCCACCTCCTCTCCTCGCCTCTCCTCTCCCCGCACACCTGCCTGAGGCGTTCAATGCCTGAACTGTGGAGGGAAATGACGGCATCAAGTTGAAAGAGTTGGCCTGTGAGGGCTGAAATGACACCGGCTTGCTCCACGCTCCTTTGATGTTTCTTTGCGCAGAAATTGAATTGAATTGAAAATCGAAACCCTGAACTTCCTCGGAGCAATTTACCCTGTGAGATTAAAGAAACTGTATTGGGTGAAGTTTCTTTTGATATAAGCAAAGGACTCGCCGCTGAAAAGTCGACGCCACGACCTCACGCCTATCAGGAATTTCATCGGGGCCGTTTGTACCGACATCAAAGCTGACATCAGAAACCGAGACATGATTGTTTAAAGAAGAAGGAATTGATCAGAAAGACTTCAGATATAGTTGATGCTAGTCCGATAGATAACGTGGGTCAACAATGTTGCGTTTGTTTGGTAAAGAAGTTGCGTTAAATTAACTTTCCCATATTTCAACAGCTCGTTAGCATTTATTGATTGATATTGAATTTGAGACTTTTGAAAAGGTCCCAGAAAACCCTGCTGTCCGATAGTATCTACTGCATAAGTTCTGCTGAAGGTTCGCTCTCTCGGCGCCGATCAGCTGAGTTTATACCGTCACTGCTAGCGTTTGCTTTAGCTAGCCTGCAGCATCCCTGCTAATTTGCTGACTTCCCATTAGGGAGCCCATTACGGTGGTCCGGGCATCGGGTGAGGATGCCTCCAGAGCGCCCAGTGCTGGAATGGTTTTGTATCTGTAGTGGCCTGGTGATCTCCCCGAAATGAGCTGGAGATTGTTGCTGGGGAGGTGAACATCTGGTATACTATACTTGCCCTGCTGCCAAGATGACCTGACCATGAATAAGAGATGGAGGGAAGGTGGGTCGGGGGTGTAGGATGGCTGGTTTAATTGGGATCGTCAGGACGGTTCAGGTCCGGCGAGTCCGACATCCTGGACCTGAAAGTCTTTATGGAGCTGAAGTGAAAAAGTTCACCGGAGGAGGAGAAAGTGACAGAATGAAATCGTTTCTACTCGCGGGGCATTGACAACAGGGATCTTCACGATTCAGCGGACCCCCGTGCCGAAGGGGAGTTAATGATGCTTAGCTGTAGCTTCTCTGGGCGAGAAGACTCGGTCCATGTTCACAGGCCCAAAAACACAAAGAGAGTCAAATATAGAACCGTGATTGAGACTAAATCCACATGTCGTCTCATTCTAGCTCGACATGCTCGGACTATTTCCCAAACTTACTGTAACGAACAGTTTGTTTGTTTGTTTGTTTGTTTGTTTCATATAAGGGAAATAAACTTCTTTTCTCTTTCAGGGATTGTCTGAGGGCAGAACTCCATCATTCTGAAAGAACTAAAATCAACTAAATATCTATGTACGTAGTAAGTTTACTAACATTTACGATATTTAAAACAACAATGAGGATCATTAGGTGCTCAAAAGTTCAACTAGTCAACTGTAACCAAAGGAAAACCTCTGCTTTACTTCAGGCCCTCCATTATTTAATAAAGATGAAGATAAAAATGCCTGTATGGATGAGAAAAAACATAAAAGTTATGTATTTCCTGAAGGTTTAACATGCTTAGGGTCCGATGTCGCGGGGTCCTTGAGCAAGACCCTGAACCCAATATGCTCCCCGGGCGCTTCAAAGAGGGCTGCCCACCGTTCCCTCATTATTATTATTATTATGTCATGTCATATGTCATTTATTGACACTATGTGACCACCGCGCGTTGCCTCAGGCGGATTGTGCCCCCTTCCGACCATGATGTAGGACATAGCCCACCCGTTCACCGCTTGAGCAAACTCTGAAAGAACAAGTTGTTTGCAAATCTTCACAAAGGTGCTCCTATGAGACCATGAATGTAAAAACGTTTTTCTTTCTTCCCGAGATATAGAAGTTCATCCTGAACCTTCACTCAGCCGGAGAGTCCATTTCGACGAAGACCCCGGACCCTTCAGGTTCTAGGCATCCGCTGCTACACCTTAAAGAGGAGAGCGGCACATTTGGTTGTAATCAGCAATCCTCGCAACAGGATTCCACCGACACCTAAACGCAGCAAAGTTACAAAAACCCGTTTATCCTGACATAAAAGCTGAACTTGAGCTCCGGCGTGACCCCCGTAAAGTTTGCGCCTGAACTTTTTACAACCTCTGCTGTCGGGGGCCCCGTTGTGTGACGTCCAAACAGAGGAGCGATTACGTCTGGGACCGCCGTCCACTCAAGGTCGGCACAGTATTCCCTTCAAACCTCTGCTAGCTGTGTGTGTGTGTGTGTGTGTGTGTGTGTGTGTGTGTGTGTGTGTGTGTGTGCGTGTGTGTGTGTGTGTTTGGGGGGGGGTAAGATGGTCTCCTGGCACATCGAGACAGCTCCTTCACCCAGCATCTTCATCACAAGTGGCTGCAGGGACAGCATGTGTGAGATCAATGAAGGCGGGCCGAAGAGTCGCGAGGCTCGGAATCACATGAAAATAAAAACAGTCGAGGAGGATTTGGGAGGATTTGCAGCATCTAGATCGAGGTTCTCCTGCCAGAGTTGTTTGTGCGTGAGAGGGAGAGACGTGTGAGGCATTCAGCCTTGCCTCTGCCGCTCCTGAATCCGATTTCCCCTTGGCTGTTGCCCGGCAACATCACCTTGACAGCGAGGAATGGTCCGAGAGAGAGAGGGAGAGAGAGAGAGAGAGAGAGAGAGAGAGATGGATTAAACAGAAGCAGGTCTCACGCCGACTTTCATATCTTTTTACTTCAAAGCGTTACATCTGCTCCGTGCTTATGGTTAACAGAGGTTTGATTTTTTTCCCCCACTAAGCCCCTCATGGGACAGGTCAGAGGTCAAAGGGCAGCCTTCAGCATCTCTGGCCTCTGGTGAAGAGCTTTAGCGGCTTTAATCTGCCAGAAGTTATGGCCTTCACTCGTACCTGACCCTGAAGGACGGGTTGGAGGAGAAGGTTGTCAAGATCTAAGTCAGGGGTGTCAAATTCAACCCTGACTTAGATCTTGACTAAGATCTAAGTCAGGGTCTAAAGTCAGGGTTCAACAGAAAATACTCAAATTACAAATTCAATTCAAAATACATCGGCGTAACTAATATTTACATCATAGTCTGGCAGAGTAATTCCCAAAGAAAAGTTTTTCTTCACAGGCATGAATAACAGCCAGTAAAAACTATATTTTGTAAGTTTCATATTACATCTTTTTAATGAACAATATCTACTGAAACTTTAAATGATCGGTAAAAGTCCGTCTGTGATTTATCCGTTTCTTTCTTCCGTCACAATAAAACAGTAAAAGTAGAATGTTGCTCCTCGTAACTTTTACCTGCAGCCAGGAGCAGCTGCGCCTCAGAAAACCGTAAAAGAACAGCATAAAGGTGCATTTCACGTTAAATACGAACAACTTCACGTGTTTTCTTGTTTTTAACGCAGCAGCACTGAACCATGTTGAACGGCTGGAGGACGTGAACGCGCCTCGCCAGTTAATTAAAACATGCCTTCTATCTACTGACACGCCCCGTGCGACTCACTAATGTGTTTATTATTATTGTTATTTTTTTATATTTTCATTTTCCGTAGCATTTCTTCTACGGACTCTCCCAAAGTTAATTAGATTAACTGGATAAATGTGATATCTTACTACAGAGACACGTTCTTGACCGACATGCCGGCTGCCGCAGTGCATTATGGGATTTGTAGTATCTGTTGTGTTTGTGTTTGTTATTATAAACATTAGCTATCGTCTCGCGGGCCGATATTATTGCTGTGTGGACCAGATGTGGCCCGCGGGCCACCGGTTTGACACATGTGACATAAGTCGTTCGTCTGCCATCCCTCCCCCCCACCTCCCCTCTGAGATAAACACGATGTAATATCTGTGTGAGCTCACAGCCGACCCCCAGGGTTCCAGCCTCCTCACCCCGGAGCTCCGGCACAATAAGCGCTCCTTTTTTTTTCCCATCAGCTTCGATCAAAGAGGAAGGAAATGATGGAGCGCCCTGTGAATCCCATCGAGGCGTTTAACAGAAATAAGAGAATGTCTCGACACAAACGCAGGAAAGCTGGAGAAAGCCGAGGTGATGGATCCCCGGGGGGCCAGGTGGGATCTCGAGGGTCCGGTGTCGTGATAATGGACCTAGACTCTTCTGTACACTGTGGTTCAGAATGATCATTTTATAGTCCGGAGTCCAATTAATTTGTGGGAAAAAAAGGGTGACGTTAAATCCATGATTATGTTTTATGGCCGTAGCCAATGGCATTGCATTACAGTTGAGTAGCCATTCATCAACCACGTGCGACTTGAAAGAGAGAGAGAGAGAGAGAGAGAACGCAGACCTCTGGCAACGTTGGCGTACGGCGTGATACCGACTCTTACATAAAGAAGAAGTCCAAGCGGCTGATTTTGTCAACATTCGGTTTTATTTCTCCTGGAGAGTAAATGCAAGGATTTAATGCAGATTTAGTACCAGGGGAGGGAAAAAAAGCACATATGCACTTATTCTGCATATTTTCTCCTCCGAAAAAACCAAACGGGGAATAAACGGATACAAAATGAAGCAAATTTTTTCTTTAAATAAAAAGCATCACTTCTGTATGCTGGAGGATTCCCCGCCACAGGATCAGAAAATTGCTGCAGTTCCTATCAACCGAGGCAGACGGATTTATCTAGATTACATCCATAACAGCGGGAGTCGTGGATATGTGGGCACGGGCTTTTATTTTGATAGAGTGTGAGAGGACACAGTCGTCTAATGCATGTCAAACAGCCTGGCTTCAAAGCGTGATAACGAATGTGGAGGAAATGGGATACGGGCAGAAGTTTCTGCCGAGGACCTGATGCTGCAGTAAATTACAAATCCTCGGCGCACCAGATCCAAAAGATCATTTATGCCGCTGCTGCACGGTGATCGGTGAAGAAACATTATAACGGCCGACAGGTGAAGTCAACGCATCACTGATTATCTGGTTGCCATGGCGCCTGTCGGTGGCGCGGACATTTCAGGCAGCATGGGAACGATCGTTGCTGAAGTTGATGTTTGGAAGCAGGAAAAATGGGAAAGTATAACAAACGTGGATGGCTAGACGACCATCCGCGGGTCGTGGCATCTCCGGAACCGCAGACCTTGTTGGGTTTTCAGGTCTGCAGTGGTTAGTTCCCACCAAAGTGGTCTAAGAACGGAGAAACTGGTGAACCTCTAACTGGGTCACAGGCGCCGAAGGCTTGATGCTCGGATCACAGAGGAGCTGCTGTAGCACAAATTGCTGAAAAGGTCAATGCTGGTTCTGATAGAAAGGTGTCAGAACACGTATTGGGCCGAGGTCTCACGCTGACCCCTTTCCACTGATTAGAACTGGACCATGGATCAATGGCACAAGGTGATCTGGCCTTACCTGGTGCATCATGTGGACATCCAGGTGAGTCTGCGTTGCTTACCTGGGGGAGAGATGGTACCAAGATGCACTATGGGAAGAAGGGAAGCCGGCGTGATGCCTGTGCTGTCAGTCATGCTACCTTAACAGTGCTGTGGACCAGTACCACCCAATCAGTACTCCCTATTGGCAATGGCCTCCTCCAGTAGGACGACGCCCCCTGGCTCACCGAATAAACGGTTCCGGAATGATTTGAGGAACACGACGAAAAGTTCCAGGTATTGACTTCGGCCTCCAAATTACCCAGATCTCGATCCAGCCGAGCAAATTTGGGATGTTCTGGACAAACACCTCCTAACTTTAAAGGACCTCGTGCTAAAGCCTCAGTACCAGATACCGCAGCAGTCCTTCAGAGTTCTGGTGGAGTCGGAGACGTTGGCGGCAAAAGGGTTACGATGTCGTGGCTGATGAATACTCCTGCAGAGATTCCAGTGATATAAATCTGAATGTCATCGTCGTTGTATCAACGAAGAACTTCTATTTTCTCTCATCAGAACATCGTTTTTTTCCTTAAGGGAAGGTTTTCGCCCCGTCTACCATCCGACCCGAATCTTTCTCCGCGGCAAAAGTCAACATTCAAGGGCATTATTGTTCGTACTGTGTTCAGTTCCTCTTCATCCCCCGAGTCTTTTGTATAGTAGATTCATTTATTCAGTCTGTAGAACGACTGGATTTAGGAGGAAAACATTCAATTTGTGGGTTGTTGTTTTTGGAGTCTGAAGGCTTCGCCTTGAGCCTGTCAATCAAACTCACACATCAACCAGATGCCGGAGGGGAAGATTTTTTGCTTTTTAGAAAATGTTCACAAAGTGTTTATTTTTGTGCTTCCATGGCGACGCCATAAACCTTTTTCTTAAAAAGAGTCAGGTTTGTTTACGTTTGAAGGACACCTTGTGAAGAAAAAAGATTATTCTTTGACAAACTCAACATGTTTACCTGGAATGATGTCAAATGGAACTTTTCTCAACAGTTTCAAATTATTACGAACTTTTTACTTACTAACTTATTTTTTTGCACTTCGTTGTAAAGAATTTGCCTCAAAAAAAAAAAAATCAACTTTTCTAAGTGAGCTTTTTTTCCATAAAAACACCAGAGGATTTCTTGTAAACTTGCTGAAGACAGGATGTCTGACTTTCCCTCCGTACATCGAGGTGAAATGTGGGATTGGATCTACTTAGAGGGACGTCTCGGTACTGTACCGAAGAAGACTGTGACACAAAAATCAATGATTTCAGCAGGTTTGGCAGCCGAGGTTGTAGGCCAGATGTAAGCAAAGGTTAAATGTCAAGCTCTGCACAGCGTTGGCTGCTTGAGAGGAGATCCGTGCGCAGCAGGATGTGAGCTCCGGGTCATTAAAGAACTTCCAGAAAGGTCAGAGGAGAACGGGGCGTGTCACAATCCAGCAGATCGGTGCTGGAACCGAACATCAGATAGAATCAAGTCTGTTCATTCCGTCCGTAGAAAATCTAATCTTTATTACAATGTTAGGCTTCCAGAAGATGATTTCCTCTACAGTAAAGTTCTCACGTTGTTTGATCCAGAAACAAATTACAAGTGGATCCATCCAGATCAAGGTCCAGATCAAAAAGCCAGTCTGGTGCAACCAACTGTCGATCCGCTGAAAAAAATCGAAAGTCAATTAGAGATTTCACTAAATTAACAAGAACCCAAAAATTGATTCAGGTAAGAAAGCCTGATCTTCTCTATGGATTCACCGTCCTATAAGTCCCCTACGCTACAAGTTGGGCCCGCCTTGAATCGGACTCTTCAGTCCAAACATCCCACAGATGTTGGATTGGATTGAGATCCGGGGAATTTGGAGGCAAAGTCAAAACATTGAACTTTTGTTACTAAAACCATTCCTCAAAGCTTCAAGCTGGCATTTCCTACTTCCCATGTTGCATTCAGGTGCCATTTCTTTGCCCATTTAAGAAAAGCACATGCCCCCTGTTGTCCACATGAACGTTATACCCTTCGCCTGTGAGAGGTTATAATGTTATGGCTGATCAGAGTACGGCTATTTGAGCAGTTTGTTCGGGCAAATTTATAAGTGAAATTTGAGCATAATAAAGGAAAAGCCGTCTGCATTTATTTAACTCCCCTCTGAGTGGAATTTCCTTTTGGGGCATTCCTTTCTCAAATTTAAACTCAGAGAGAGAGAGAACGTCTCATTTTTTGCTCTCCGGCCATCGGCCGAGCCTCCTGCTGGCAGGCGACGCAGTAATTAACCGTTTTACTGTCATTACGTACCAAAGGAGGCCTAATCGCCTCGGCTAACGGCGCTGGCTGCAGGTAGACGGCGTGAAGCGGAACACCCATTTGTTACGGTCCTCCGTTAACACGGGGTCAAAGGGTGAAAAGGAATCTATTACCAACCCCGCCGCACAAATCCATATGGTTTAAATACATGCACATGGAGGGTGGGGGTGAAGAGAGAGGGGGTGGGGGGGATGTTTGTAATTTAACCTTAAATGGTAATTAGAGTCTTTCTGAGACGAGTGTGACGAGGTTATAATCTGCTGATTGGATCCTTGTATTACATGTTGATACAGGATCATATCCAGTCTAATTACACCAGATGTCACGCCCATTATGCCTCGCCTCCGGAAAATGTGTCACACCATAACATTGTAACCACTGGTAGATGATGTCACAGTGATTATCTTGTTGCCATGGCACCTATAAGTGGGTGGGACATATAAGGCCCCAGTCTCGATCCGGCTTTGCATTTATACAGATGCCCAACTCATCTCTCTTACTACCTCTACCATCTTAGTCTGTCAAAGAAACCAAAGCATATTTTTAGCACTTTGAGATTTGATCCAAATGTAAAGTGCATTATAAATTAAATGTATTATTATTATTATTATTATTAAACAAGGACTGTAGAGTCGTACCAACAGGAACGGTATAAACCCGAAAAGTCCCCAATCCCCATCTGTTGTAAAAGGAATCCCCCCCCGATTCAAATTCAGAGTATGGTTTGTAAAAACAAAGCTCCAGGAAGTGAGTAAAATACGAACTATTCTCGTAAAGTTGATTGTTATGCACCAAAGTTGGACTATAGTGAACCGATAGTTAAGAAGTTTTGTCAAAAATATAAGTTTTGAAGGAAAAAAGTTCCCCTTAATGAGTGAAATATGAATTATTAGAGTAAAACTTTGATGTATTAAATAATAATTCTCCTCGAGTTGATTCATATGCACTAAATTGGACTAACCGATCTTTACCAAAGTCAATCCAGCTCTTCAGGTGTTTGTCGATGCAAACACCTAAATAAGTACCTACCCTCAGCGTCACCAGGCCCTCTATCAGCTAAGAACTCAGAACTATAAACTAAGTCCGACAGCCTGATTCTGGATGTTGAGGTCGAGACCGGTTTCTATTAGAAGTATGTTTTTATGTTTTTTTGCCAGCTTCAGCCGGATTTGATCCCTTTTAATTTTCCTTTTGATTGTTGCAGCCTTTAGTCTAAGTTGGACCAGTGTGGATCTCCAACCGGTCCAACCGGTCCAACCGGTCCGGTTGAAAGCTGCTGCTTTTAATCCGACCCCCTTAACGAAATTAGTCCAGATTTGATGAATATGAATCGACTCGCGGAGATCTATCTTGTCCATGAAGTATATTTGATTTTACTCAAATAGTTCACATTTTACCCCCTAGGGGGGGCTGTTTCCTGGACATAGCTTCACATTTAAATTGAGTCCAATCAGGGGGATTGCTTGTAAAACGCAGAGAACTGGGACCTTTTTCAGCGCCTGACCTTGCTGTCGGGGGACGAGAGCACATATTTATAATGTGACCTCCTATTGATCGGAATCTAAGAGGCTGTTCCCTCATTCCGTTCAGCTCCTACCCCTCAAGGAGTGGCAAAAACTGGGGGAGGCTGAACTCCCTCGGACGCTACTCCTCCAAGAGATTAAGTGACAAGAATCGATTCCAGCAGAGTTCTGAGGACAAGCAGATGAAAGAGGCGTCGGGAACGTTGCCGTCAGATACCGGAGTGGTGCAGGTGGAATGCAGAAACACAAACATCTTCATTTTTGAAGCGTGGAGGCGAGCAGCGAAAGTCCGATTCAGGCTCTGAGGCTGAGACGGACAAGCCTCGGCTTCGGGTCAGTGACTCCGCGATTCTTTCCATTCGTCGCCCAATCTCCAGTCTTTATTTCCATTAGGAAGAGAAATGCCCGAGCAAGAGGAGTGCAAGCTGCGGGAGAACGAGATCAACACTGTCACAGTCTTCAGAGCAGAAACGCTGAAGACAAGACGGCTTTCATTGCCGCCGCAGCAGCAGAAGGCCAAAGGTCGCTGACTTTTTTTTTTTTCTCCTCCACTTTCATTTCCAGCCTTTCACCTCTGCGCCGCGGCGGTCGGTTGTGCCACCACGCATTTTTCCAAATCACATAAAACGCGTTTCCACGTACTCCGCGCTTATTTTGGTGTCATTGTATGCAAATCTGCGTAAAAACTCCTGCCGGGGTCTTCGCTCGTTCTTCTGCACGCACTCGCAAAAAGATGCAGGTGGGCGAATATGAACGCCGCCGGTTCTGGAGTCCGCCGGTGTTTAGTTCATTTTGGTGTTCGTTTGCCGAGCGCATGGCCGGTGGCGTGCGCTGACATTGATGAATAAGCATTATTAAACGGGAGACACGGGACTGGCGGTGTCATTAATCTTCATCCCTACTGGCATCGTCACAGAACTCACTCCCTGAGTCGGAACCGCTCGCTAGGGTTCTGATTGGGGAGGGGGGGGGGCCAAAGTGGACCATCTGCGAGGTTGCACCGACAACACAAGATGTGATTAACGTCCAGGGGTGTCAGATGACTGATGGGATAAAGGCGCGGGATGACACCTGCTGCGGCGGTTGGGGATTAATCACACGCCGCTCGGGGTTGATCCACAAGTCTATTGTGGCGAATGAAGCGGCTCTAGAAAGGAACGCCACGCTGGGAGCGGAGGATGACAGTGAGTGTCGCACTGCGGCTACTTACACTTTTGAGAAAGAATAGGATGAAGATGCTCCCTACCTGGAAAATAAAGACGGAAATCATCCGCTCGGAGAAAGAAAACGATGAATCATCGAAAATCACACGCAATCTGAAAGAGACGCTTTCGCGGCCGATGGCGCTCAGGCAACGCGAGTACAGACTCACACGGATGTTTTTGATTGTTTTTGTTTTTGACGGATTAGTTAGTCGTTTCCTTGAAACACATTCCCCTCCAAACATAAACGTAGGAAGTTTGATGGGAGATGATCAGTTGATATCAGCTGCTCTCATTCAGGTTGCCTCATCTGTCAATCACTGTCACACCTGCATGTTCAACCTCTTGCCATCCGCTGCTATTTTTAAATACGACTCCCTCCCCATGGCAACGCACCCCCCTACTTAAAAGAACTACTCACCCCACTGACCTCGACACGATCCCTCCGTTCTAACCACTCATACCGCCTCCTCCTTCCCCGGACTAAGCTCAGCACCATGGGTGATCGGGCCTTCTGTTCTGCTGCCCCTCGTCTGTGGAATGCCCTCCCTGACCATCTGAGGGCTCCACAGACGACTGACACATTTAAAAAAGGACTTAAAAATGTCCTTATTAGCAGAACCTATAACTTTTAATTAACATTGCTGCTTTTTGGTCAGGCTTTTATATAATAATTATAATATTTTTATTGATGCTTGTACCTGCTTTTACCTTGTAGCACTTTGAGATTCGGATGTATCATTATTATTATTATTATTATCTAGTTCATACATGCCGCTGCTTGTTTGCACGCCTTCCATCTCGATCTCGCAGATCCATCAGCCTTATCGGAGTCATCAGCCGCCACCACCGGTATCCAAAGTTGGGATATTCCATACTGCTGCTGCTCAGGGAACCGACCCTACGATCACAACCGTCAAAGACTCGTTATCAAACATCTTCTCTTGTAATAAATCACTCATCTTTTAGCAGCAAATGTTTGTCGTCCAGATCGTGAGAGGAACAAGAGATTTCAGGACCTCTGGGATAAATCCGAGGACATCGCTTGAGCTTGAATCAAAGTTTGAAATAAACAAAATGGACGTCCAGAAGCTTGTCCAACAGAACGTCATTCTACAAGGTAACGCCTACTTACAGGACTTCTAATTCTGGAGGTCCGTTTAAGACGAGGATGAGTTACTACCCAGGCCAACTAACATGATACCGGTTCTGTACGCTGCTGTGGGTTCGGCTGGAGAACCTCCACTACTGAAAACAACTCCTGTTTGCAGAACAGAGCCCATCTGTTGAGAAATGATTACTTCACCTTTAAAAAAAAACACATTATGACTGCTTCTAAAACCAAAAATAAAACCAACTAAATAAAAACAAAGCCTTCCTTTAAACAAACCCGTGATTGATGAGCCTCCGTCAGTCATCTGGTCCTGATACCCCCGTCATCATTTCATCCTTCTGCCCTGTAGAACGTTCCAAAAAGTTTGTTTGTGAACCAGGAACAACTTTCCCAGTGTTTTGAAGCATCCACCAACAACGTTATGTTTTCAGGATGACACCATTAATGAGTATTTTCATGAAACTGGAGGAATGACCCTTTAAATTTGGGAGTAGATCTGAGAAAAGGAGTCGAGTCAGGATATTGGTTTTACTTCCTTTATCATGACTAATAGAGCTTCTTTCTTTATTCAACATTCCTGTCCATTAAGCGTCGCAGGAGTGAACGCGACAGGAAGTCGTTCCTGCCAGCTGAGGTCAGACTGTTTGTAGACAGAAACCACCGCAGCATCGGCATATCAAGATACTGTCGGACATTCTGTAATTTGTACAAAACATGACTTTTGGACACATTTTTAGTTATTTAATATCTGTAGTAATTAATAATATATAAGTTCTTCCTCCCGCTGCCATACTTCCACTGCCATACCGATATTTACACGGTTGTCTTGTCTTTTTTTCTCTTTAGAGTTATTTGTTATATATCCTCAACTCTAGCTTTTTTAATTTCTTCCTCTTACTCCTCCACTTCGTGACCTTGAATGTAACTGCTGCGACATTTCCTTAACAGGATCAATAAAGTATATATATATAGATATATATATAGATATATCTACATATATAAACTGCTTAACAGATTTAGGCAGAAATTTATTACATTTTTGAACAAGTCTTGATGAAAGAGCGTAAACTCTTTTAGAACTTTTAGCACTGTGAGATTTGATCCAAATGTAAAGTGCATTATAAATTAAATGTATTATTATTATTATTAACTCATCTGTCTACATCTCTGATGTCTTTGATGTGTGACTTTGATGTATTTGATGTATGTCTGATGTGTGACTTCTATGTCTTTGGTTTATCTGACATGTGCCTTTTATGTAGTGCTGACATGTGACTTTGATGTCTTTGGTGTGTCTGACATGTGACTTTGATGTTTCATGTCTTTCTTTCTGACATGCGGCTTTGATGTCCTGTCTTGTCTGATGTGTGACTTTGATGTTTCATGTATTTCGGACATGTGACAATGTATTTTTGATATGCTGCTTTGATGTCCTTTCTGTTATGCAACTTCAATCTCCGGAAACGTTAACTGCCTCTGCAAAGACTGTGTACAATCGATTGTGTTGTAAGCTTATATTTACAAAAATCAACAAAGATGAAAGGGGAACAATTCTCTACCACTGACCCAAACTAGAGGCGACACATTCAGCCGTAACGCCAAATAAAGGGGCGGAGTCAGACATTTTTATTCTCTTTTAGAATTACAGATTTGCCCCTTCAACAGGTCCCATCTCGGAGAGTTCGAGGGCTAATTATGATATACCGTATGACCTTGATGTCTTTGATGTCTTTGATGTCTTTGTGAGATGAGACTTTGATGTCTGGGAGGCAGAAGCTTCTGCTCTGGTAAGTGTGTTGCAAACATGTATTCACAAGAATAATTGATGTTTATGGGGTAAAACATCAAATATACTCTGTTGTACTCTTAAATGGTCACATAGTATTCACCACATTTCTTTTATGTATTATTTACGCAGCTTTCCAAGTTTTCAGTTTCAGTTGGGTCGTGGAATTATTCCCGCCTACTTAAATGTCCTGCGGCGGTTACCGAGCTCTAGGGCTGAGAGGTGGAGAGTTTTGAAAGATGGGACCGACTCCTGGTTGCTGTTTTCATGCTAAGCATAACGTCGTCCAGAGGAAAAAAAACACCGGCCTGCTCCTTTAAGTGGCTGAAGCCGCTTTGAAGTGTAAATCGGAGAAAGCTATGAATCCTCTTCCTCACTCACGCTTTATATTCCTATGATCATTACTTTCAGCACCTCCGCCAGATGCTCCCCCACCGCGGCGCCTCCCCTCCACAGGTGGTGGTGCTTTCCCCTCCGCTCACCTCGCTCCTCTGCCCTGTGATCCGACAACATCTGGTTCCACAGCACACCGTATACTTGTCTCTGTCCAATAAAACGGCGGCCTCGACCCGGAGGTCACTTCCTGTATTTGCTTTATTTTTCAAACCTTTTTTTTTTTTTTTTTTTACTAGACGGTGAAAATTAAGGACAGGAAACAGAAGGAGGGGTCATATTTAGAATAACCTCCAGGAGTAAACAGAGCAAGAAGTCGTCTGAGAAACGGAAGACGGGCCGCACAGAACCCAGATAAAGTCCGCCAGACCCGCTTCTGACTGGAGGAACTTTTGGGCTTTCAGTCCCTAAAGGGAAGGAAATAACGATACCAGCAATCCTTGTTCCCCCAGGATGAACGCGGAGACAGCGTTCTACCAAGGCCAAAGAAGTAAAGCGGGACGACAACCCTCATTTACATAAAATAATAATAGTGGTTTTTCTGGGACGAAGTTCTGAGAAGCTTCTATGGACCGCTGCTCACGGACCACATGACTGGTTGGACCCGTCCGACCCGTTTGAGAATCTGTAAGCTCTTTAGTGTCGTCCACCGCTTTCTTGGCGAAATCATTAAAGGCATGAGTCACGGCTCTCTGCGTATTCTGTAATGATATGTTTATGGTCTGTAGGACATTTGAGAAACGCATCAGTAGAAAGTGAAGAACAAAAAAAAAAAAAGTACTGCATTTGCTGATGTTCCTCAAACTCCCCCCGGCGTTCCTGCTGACATCACATTGAATTTGTCATTATGGAGGAAGTTCGACGCACCTGAACGCATCGCCGATCTGATTGTATGAGAATCTACATTATTATTGATCATGTTTATTTCATTTTCTAAGATTTGGGACCTCGTTGTTTCGTTCAGGAGAGTTTTTCGCACCTCTTGTATGAAGTCCAACGCGTCTTTGACGACTTTAAAAAGAATTTCCAGCGTGATTCCAATGGTCATTTCAGCAAATGAACGGAGGAAAGCGTTTCTAGCTGACCATGAATAAACGAAACACCAAACTGAATCTTTAATTATACTAAATCTTTCGGTTGAGGTATGTCGAGATGATCTGTCGCATATAAATGGTCGAAATAAAACGGGGTATTGGATAGATGTTCAAAAAGAAAGAGAACATTTTTCAATATGGAAGCTCAATTTGACCCAAAGTTATTTATTTTATGTATAAATTAATTGAAATGATGGGGAAAAAAATAATAAATTGAATCTTTTAAGGGTCGTCCTTTTAAAAGACCCTAAAGTTTTAAATTTTGAATCTTTCTCTCCAGATTCTTTATTTTTATCTTTTTTTTTTTTTTTAAACCCTTTAATGTCCTGGTGAACTGTTTGGATGAGTACATTCTGAGTCTCTATTTCTAATCGAAAAATGTGACTGAACCTGTTCATAAAGTGACCCAGAGGCCGCATGCATATGCCAAACAATAAGGGGGCAAGGACGGAGCCCTGGGGGACACCACGGGTAAAGGAGGCTTTAACATAGCCTATGAGAATTTGTTATGCCCCTAAGGACATTAAACAGAATTATGTAACTAGATACAACCAAAAAGAAGTCTAATAAGGGTCAAATAGTTTTCTAAAAACATGCTTGTCCAAAAAAGGTAATCTAATTTAAAATCCCTATTTTCTCTGAAAAACATAATTTAAATTTAAGGTCGTTTTTTTTTGTTTTCTGTTTAAAAACATGCCGGACTAAATAATTTGTAATTTTATGGTAAATGTAGAAAATATTTAATCTATAATTGCCTCGAAGAAATAAATATGTGAGGACATTAAAGGGTTAAATACTACTTATAAGTATTTTTTGATTTTTGGCAAATATTCCGACTTAAATTTTTATTTTCATCAAACACATTTTTGAACTAAAGGAATTATTCATGAATTAAATCAAATGTATGAACTTCACAACGCAAAATAAAATGTTTAAAAAACACAAAAACTGACCAAATGCTTCTCTGATGAATTCGCATTTTTTTCTCCAAAGTAATTCCAACATTAATTTCCACAACGCTCAAAGGTGCGGGAATAAAAAGGATTGTTCCGTTTAAAGCTCCTGCAAACCTGTGACCCGACATGTTGCGGTCCAATCCTCTGTCCGCCCACGGCACGTAACGGGTAAAATGTTCTAACGGATGAAAATGTCATTTAACTGAATGTCATTTCAACCCTGACGCCTACAGACTCTCGCCTGATCATGTGACCTCACAGCCTTTATAATCTAGGTTTCATTCCCTTCAGAGGCGGAGTGGAGGAAGAGGATGGAGGGGTTTGATGTTACAGAGTTTAGGGAGGAAATGGTTCTGCCCATTTGCGTTTCTTTGTTTGTTTCTTTGCTTATTTTTCCGTAATCCTGCTCACAAAGAAACAAACGGAAGGATTTTTATTGAATTGTAACGCACTTGCAGCTCGCAAACCGCCGCCAACGCACAACGGTTCCCTAGGTTTAGGAGAAACTGATACAGATTACAGATTTCTCCATTAATATCTGAGTTATTGACAGCCTCTACATCTACTGACAACTCCAACAAACTCTCTGAGAAACTAGCAAATACTCTGCAGCCCCTCTTTTCCCGCGCTTTCCACTTCGGCGTCTCTGATCAGCCAACTGAGCCCCTAGCTTCACCCCGAAAAGGTACATCCAAAGAATCAAAGGAGCTCTTCAAACTGAGCCCTAAGCTCCACCCCAAAGAAAGATCAAAGGAACGCTTGAAACTGAGACCCAAGCTCCACCCTCAAAGAAAGATCAAAGGAACTCTTGAAACTAAAACCCAAGCTCCACCCCAAAGAAAGATCATAGGAACGCTTGAAACTGAGATCAAATCTCCACCTTAAAGAAAGATCAAAGGAACGCTTGAAACTGAGATCCAAGCTCCACCCCAAAGAAAGATCAAAGGTACTCTTGAAACTAAAACCCAAGCTCCACCCCAAAGAAAGATCAAATGAACTCTTGAAACTGAGCCCCAAGCTCCACCCCCAAAGAAAGATCAAAGGAACTCTTGAAACTGAGCCCCAAGCTCCACCCCAAAAAAAGATCAAAGGAACGCTTGAAGCTGAGACCCAAGCTCCACCCACAAAGAAAGATGGCAATAGTGGGGTTAAACGCAGCAATGACCAACAATATGAACATCTGACTCCTGATGCGTGCGGAGCCACGGTTTGGGCAGCAAACCAGAGTCGACCAGATTTCACAATAACATCGTTGAGAAACAGAGCCGCAAAAAATTGGACTGACACCTAAAACCCAAACTGTGAAATATGAAACACTCACCTTCGGTGGGCTTCTCGTCTGCGGGGAACAGCAGCTGTGGCCAGTTTGACTCGTTTAGTGGGAGTGTTTACAAAAGCAAATCCCACTTGGAGGAACGTCGGAGAAAAAGCTCATTTTTCAGGGCAGTACCACAGATCGGTTGTGATTTGTTTAATACACAGGTCTTCATGTGTCCTCTCTGGAGCGGACAGAACTCCCGCGACCTTCTGGGTCTTAATTATATGATTCACACAACAGGTGGACTCGCTTAAGGTCCGACCGCCCCCCCCCCCCCACCGCTGGCCCTAAAAACACAAACAAAAAAGTGAAAGAATCCTCTATAATTCTCTTGATTGCACCGGTTCAGACTCGCACAGTCCATTTAGCCTCAGAAGTATCAGACCCAGCCTGAGAAGCATTTCAGAACCAGCGTTTGGCTCCAGTGCAGCGTTTTCCACACCGGCCCTGTTTTTATAGCTAATAATCTGCAGCATTTTTTCATGGCTGCTTCACTCGTCTTCATCAATGCTAGACCAAACCGTTTCGGTACCACTTATTTGGACTAATGAAAGACTTTATTGTACATTTGGCATAAACAAATAAAAACATTTAAAAAAAAGAAGCAGAGTCTGCAGGATTTTTGGGGAAAAAGATTCAGAACTCCACCAGAACCGGAGAAAGAATTACCCTCTAGATAAAAACTTTCAATAACTTTTTTTTTTATTGTTCCCAGTGAACAAAAGAGATAAAAGAAAAATATAAAAGTAGAACATGACTATATTTTTCTAAACACACATGGGGGAGGTTATGGTTTTATTCCATATCCTGTTGTTTGTTAGCGATAGCTACTGGAACGACTTCCACGACACTTGGTGGAATGATGGCCCACGGGCCAGAACATTCATTCCTTATCGCTTTTCCTGTTCAGGGTCGCGGGGACTGGAGCTCATCCCAGCGGAAGAGGTGGATCCGAATCTGGTACCTTCTTGAGAACAGCGCCACAGCGGGCCAGAACAGCACCCATTCCACTCTACTGGGGATTCAGGAATAATTTTTTGGGGGGTAATTTCTCAATAGTTTCTCTAGTTACTCAAAAACTGCTGAGTCGGTTTTCAACAAATCCATAAGTCCTCTTTCCATCGAGGGAGCTGCAGGGCTGGGTCGGCGCCAGTGACCAACTTGGAACCAACTTGGAACCAGGTGTTTGCCTTTCCACAGGCAAACAACGGGCTCTCGGCCAGGAAGACTGGTGCCAGAGTAGAACCAAAACCTCCCAGACCTCAAAGTGAGAGACTGAGACAATATTACTGTAACCGACCAGAACTTTGTGACCGGCGTTTTAGAATCCCAGATCGGGCAGTTCCTTTGAAGATGACGGAACTAACGAGAATGTTCCACAAGAATGTGCTGTGGTCCTCCACCAAAAGGAAAAGGACCTTCAATGAGAGTTTTGAAGACGACGCCAGACTTCCTAGCAATACAAAGCAAGTATTGCTGGATAAAAGCCGAGACAGTGACATCATTTCATGGTTCTGTTTGTACATGAATGTATCCTTCACGTTGAAAAGAACGATACATTCATGCTCTGGTTCTAGTGCCTCTGTGATGTAATGTTGAGGTTCTAGTGCCTCTGTGATGTAATGATGAGGTTCTAGTGTCCCTATGATGTAATAATGAGGTTCTAGTGCCTCTGTGATGTAATGATGAGGTTCTAGTGTCCCTATGATGTAATAATGAGGTTCTAGTGCCTGTGATGTAATGATGAGGTTCTAGTGCCTCTATGATGTAAAAATGAGGTTCTAGTGCCTCTATGATGTAATGTTGAGGTTCCAGTGCCTCTATGGTGTAATAATGAGGTTCCAGTGCCTCTATGATGTAATAATGAGGTTCTAGTGCCTCTGTGGTGTAATGATGAAGTTCTAGTGCCTCTGTGATGTAATAATGAGGTTCTAGTGCCTCTATGATGTAATGTTGAGGTTCTAGTGCCCCTGTGATGTAATAATGAGGTTCTAGTGCCTCTATGGTGTAATAATGAGGTTCTAGTGTCTCTGTGATGTAATAACGAGGTTCCAGTGCCTCTGTGATGTAATAATGAGGTTCTAGTGCCGCTCCTGCCAGTGGAAAACCAATTCAATTCAAGTTGAACCAACTACAGGAGGAAGAGGATGTTCCTCCCGTTCTGCGCTCTGATGCTACCTGCTCGACGGAGGTCCGTAGAATCAGAGTTTATTGCTGCTGTAATGTTTCTATCGGACCTCGTTTTGGTGTTCCCATGTTGAAGACGGGTTGGATTTGTTATTCCGGGCCGGGCCACCCCGCGGTGCCCTCTGTGCCGCGATTGAAGATGTTTGTTTATTTCCTCTTGGAGATCTGCTTCCTGTCCGTCTTTGTTTCCCCTCCTCACCTTCATTTAAACGGCGCCCCGCAGTTTAAGCAAACAGTCGGACTCTTCAGAAGAAAAACAAAACCTCAGGAGTTTCCCCCCGAAATACATCGGGCTTTGAAAACAGCTTTAGCCTCCATCTCTATACAGCCGTAACATTACAACCGCCTGATCAGTATCGCGTAGGTCAGCTCTGTGATGTCACTGCGTGTCCATCAGAACCAGAAGAACCTTTTAAAGCTGCAGTAGCGCTGCTGTGTTTAGACGATGAATAATAGACGGCATTGTCAGTCCAGCATTTAGGCGGGTTGTACCAGGAACACCCAACAAGACCTGTTAGCTGTTAGCTGTGACCAAGTCAGCTGATCGGTGTAGAAGTATGCATGATTTGTAATTATACTACATGCAGAATTCAAATAAATTACATTTTTCATGCATTAGATGGTTCTGTCTTCTTAGACTCTTTCAAAATAAAAGCCTTTGACCGTCTATCCAGAGATCAGATCACTGAGATCCTTAGGCGAGACATTTTGTTTCTCTTTCCAACATACTTTGAACACAAAATGTTCACTTTCTGCCTAATATCAACCTTTTTCTGGAAGAAGCCATTGTAACAAGATAAGCATAAGATAAGTGGAATAAAGTGAGATCTGAACGCTAAAATTAGGATTAAGTCTGTGATATAGGACTATAAAGAAAATACAGTGAAAATGAGATGAATGACGTGATTCGTCACACCTGATATTAAATAACTACAAGGTACAGCGTACAAAAGAGCAAAGCTAAATACATAAACTACCGTGTGCAAAGATCCAGAAGAAGTTTTAGGATGTACAACAATGAAGAGGCGTGCATTGAGAGTTTATAAAATAAAATAAAAATGTTCACAGTTAGAGTAATAATAAAATACAGTTTGTGCAAAAGAATAGAAGGTCTGGCAGTAGCTAAATGATGCAGTTGTTTAAATGCACTAAACACGTAGAATTTAGAACGGCGGAGGTTCTAACGCCGTCATGTTAGGTTCAAGCCTTAATTGTTATTGTAAAAAAACTTTCCTACAACCAAATTAGGAGCGCTAGTTCTGATAAGAGCAAATTAAAAACAGACAATTGGAAACTGACAAATACAGAAGCGAAGAGGATAAGACGACGATAAATAATTGAGAAAAACAATTATAGCACATAATGAATATTGCACTCAAACATCTCATACGCATTTAATAAATATTTTATGTGTGAGTGGAATTCAGATTTTTGATGTCACAGGGAAAGAGTGAAAGAAAGTCACTGTTGAAATTATAGATAGAACTGTGAAAAGTCACCGTACATTGATTTACTGCTCAATAATTTAAAACAGTTAATCAATGTAGTAGGTGCAGGGAATTATCATCACAGTTAACAAATGATTAATATGTGGAGAATACAGAATTTCACTGTGAAAAGACAAACCTGTGGTAAAATGTAGAAGAAAAGACCCAAATGTATGAAGTGAGTCAGAACCGTAAAAGTATTATTCTGTCAAAATGACAGATTCTGCCTTTTATGTAAACTTTAAATACTCTACTAAAAATAATATCCACAGAAAAAAGATGTGATTTGTGTTAAAAAAGTGTGCATTTATTTTTATTTACTGTCATTTTATACAATTAACGTCGCTACTGTAAACAGGCTAACATATCGGTTTTTTTTACAGTAATTCAACGCAATGTCTTGTACATTACGTTAAATTACCGTAATGGTCAAGACATTGCGATAAAGGCAGTACGTAAAAAAGGTGGTTTTTAAGGAAAAATTCTAGGAACCACAGCTGCCAATATTTTACCGTAATGTATATAAAAAAAGTGTTTTTACGGCAAAATTCTGGCAAAACACCACTACATGTATTTTACAGTAAATTATACCGGACTTTGTCTTTTTCACGCCAACATTCGGCTTATTGGTATTTTACCGTAAATTATACAGGATGCATTTATTTACGGTGAACATTCTGGCCACAAGAGCTGCCGGTATTTACCGTAAATCACGCCGGATCCTTTTTTCTTTCTGCAAAAATTCTAGCAACCACGGCCGCCGGCATTTTCCTATAAATGTCGCAGGATTTAGTTTTCACCGCAAAATTCTGTCAGGCCACAACTGCCTGTGTTTCACCGAAATTATACAGGATTTTTATTTTACGGTTCAGAGAGGCGGCGGTTTTAACTGCAGCGGTAACGACTCAAACATCCACTAAATGTCAACGACATGTATTTATGGTTCGGTCCACATCGAGGTCAGAACCTTTTATAATGCTACAACTGAAGCGGGCTCTCCACAGATGTCCGAGTGGAAAAGAGGTTAAACGCCAAGAACTTCCTCAATTTCGTTCCTTTGTCCACCATCTTGATTTACGGCCCCCCCGAGTCTTCCCTCGCTTTCGCAACCCCTCCAAATACCAGAGGGATGGTGTCATCTGAGAACGCTCCACAGCCGACGTGAGCGCCGAGGGAGGGCGGGGAGAAAAAAAAAGAAAAAAGAATCATACTAAGTGAGCAGAAACAGGTGTCACCTCTAAACAGGCGCTCAGCCGACCCCTCACTGAGGCTAAACCGCCGCCGGCACCCGCCCCCCCCTGCGAGGTGAGCATGACATTAATAAAAAATAATAGGCGGCCTTAATGGCGACACGGATGGCGGCGGCGGCGGCGAAATAAAAGGTTTAGCAGCCTCTTGTTGTGGCTCACTGTTGACAGAAGGGGCGGCGGCTGAAATGATCCGTGACATTTTCTCCGGGGGCGGCGCATTAAAATGTTTGTAAAGTGCTGCTGGAGCGGAGAATATGACAGAGGCTAAAGTTTACCGGTGTCAGGAGCAGCGAGTTGCTGGTCCTGCTGGACCCGCGTGGCTGTTTTGAAGCCGTGAGACCAGATCCAGGGGAAAACCCGGGGGGTCCCGGCTCCAGAGAGGTTCATTCTGGAGGGCGCCGGGACGACAGACGCGCGCTGAACGTCGAGTGTTCCGTCAAACTAATTGAATTGTTTGAATTTTCCAGCGTGTAATTAAAAACAAGTAATGAAAGAGCAAATGAGTGAATAGCATTTGCATTTAAATGATGCATTAAAAACTCAAAATGAAAATAAGTTTAAAGCAAAACATCATTAAGCAGCCGGCTCTGATTGACCCGCCGCCGCCGCCGCCGCCGCCGCCACCGCCGCCGCCACCGCCGATGGGTTTGAATGAATGCATTTTTCCGGAGGGCTATATAAATCGGGAAACTATTTCAACTTGAGATCAGATTTGATACATCAAAGAAATGGTTTAATAAAAAGTACATTTAAAGTACTTTTTTATCATATAAATACAATTTTGACTAAATCGGACCAACGGTTGAGAAATTATGGCCTTAAAACCTTGTGACATAAAGCTCCCCCTTATGTCGGAAATATACAACCAACCTTTACCAGAATGAATCCAGTTCTTCCTCACTCTAAGGTCTATGTAGATATAAAATTTGAAAACGATCCATGAAACTGTTTTTGAGTTATCGCGTCAACAAGAAGGCTCTGAAGCCACAGCGACGACGATTGAATAATATGAATAATTAATTTAACTTATAATACGAAAGTGAAGCTGAATGAAAATGGTTATGATATAAAGATATATGAAACCGCTGGATAAACAGTATTAGAGAGTCTCCCCCGGACGTCGGCGGCTGAATATGGGGGACAACTATTTTTGACAAAACTCGCAAGAAACTGGAGAAATTTACCGATAAAACGTGTTTGTACGAACAAAATTGGTTGAATTTATACTAATTGTTATTATAGTCACTCGTCGTTATAATCATAATATCTCAGATTTGTATTTTCAAAGTAACTAGCCACATAGACCTTAGTGTGAGGAAGAACTGGAGTCATTTTGAGAAATGTCAGATGTTTATTTCTGACAATAGCTTTAGCTCCAATGGTTCTCAGGCCATAATTCATCAACCGTTGGTCCGATTTAGTCCAAATTTGTTGCGTATGAATGGACCCTTTGATCTCAATCTGGTTTACATTGTGTTTAATTTCAATGATTCACTCACTAGGGGGAGCTCCTTTATGAAAAAACACTGTCTTAGAGACATAACTGAATTCTATCCCCACATAGACCTTTGTGCGAGGAAGAACTGGATTGATATTGGGAAATGTTGGTTGTATATTTCTGACTCTAGGGGGAGCTTTATCTCCAAAAGGGCCACCATTTCTCAAACTTTGGTCCGACTCGACTTGAGGAGATCCATCTTGTATCTATCATATTTAACTCCAATAGTTCACGTTTTACCCACTAGGGGAAGCTTTTTATTCTTCTTTACAAACAATTCTGTGGACAAACTACACACTTAATTCCAGGAGTTCAATCAGGGGGATTTCTTGTACAACGCAAAAGGACTGGGAACTTTTCAGGGATACCCCCTAATAGTAGTAGACGAACTGTCCCTTTAAATTCTCCGTAAATCCTTCACCTCTTCCTGTCATATCACCTTCCTGTAATCGCCACACGAGTTAATTCATCACACTGTAACGGCGTTAAAGTGGCGAGCCTCAGACTCCGCCCCCCCCGCCCCCGGCCTCTTTAATATGCCACCGCATATATTTAATTGAGATCAGCGTTTCCAAACGTGGCCCTTCGCTCACACGGACTATAATTTTTCACAGACCTTATAAAGAGCGGGCCAACTGTTATTATGTGGATTATGCTCCAATAAAATGTTCCGGGCCCGATGTTTACCGTTATTAAGGCTTAATTGAGGTTAATTCTTGCACTGGAGAGCCGCCATTCCGATCTCCCACGGATGTTTACTGGATGTCGCGAAGCGGCGTTTGGCAGGGAGCAGAACCCGAACAAGGTTACAAGAGATCGGAACCTTATTTAATGAAACAGGCTTTCAGGATCGTAACAGAACTTAATTATTAACAGTAGATGACGTTGGTTCTGTAAGTCAGACGCCGCCAGAAGACGCAACACCCAAACCAACACGACCCAAACAGGTGGGTGATTCTGGTTATTTCATGTCTCGGTGTTTCATGCAGCCAAGTGGGTTTTAGTGGTTGAGCCTCGAATCAAGAAGGTTCTGGGTTCCAATCTTCCTGGAGGTTGCGTGTTCTCCACGTCTTTGTGAGGTTCCAGTTTCCTCCCTCATAACGTAGGTGAACTGGTGACTCTAAATTACCTGTAGGTGTTAATATTGAAGATTGGACCAGGACTTTTTTTTCCAGGATATACCCCCATCACACCTACTGTCAGCTGGGATCGGCTCCAGCCCCCGCTACTCCGCACGAGATAATCAGTTACAGAAAATGTAACTGATTATTTGATGACGCTGCATCAAAGGAGATAATCTTTTGGCTCCTCCCATTCCCAGTCCCCACAGCGAATCATCTTTTTCCATCCATTTGAAGCGCTAGTACCCTGCTGGCTAACGGTACCAGCGACGGTATTTGTTAACCCGAGCTCCAGCGGATCCCGTTCGGAAAATTACTCGGTTTTATGAGGCGACCTTGAGCGTTTTGAAAGGCTCAAAATGAATATATTGTATTATCATTATTATTCGTACTAACAGCAGAATAAAAAATTCAAAGATCGAACGTGATGACGTTAGTTCGGAAGGAAAATACCGACCAAACTCACCAAAGAGTTATTAAGTTATTAAGTTGGTTTTACAACAATGATTGGACTAACAGGATTGTTGTTGTTGTTGTTGATTTGAACAATGACTTCACCACAAATAAGGACAACCAAACAGGAAACAGATCTTTGACGTGGTTAAAAGAGTTTAAAGTCTCGATTCTGCAGAAAAATGAAAGTCAACAAACATACTGGACCCTAAACACGTTGGACTAAAACATCTGCTGTGTGATTGAGATGAGTGGAGTCACTTGATGATGTTTGTATTTGTAAACACGGTCGAACCATTATTTTCACTAGCGTCTGGAAAGGAAAGAGTATTTCTGCTGACAGCGGCAGGAAATCCTCTCATGTCGTTTCTGCCGCTGAAAGATCGGCTAAACTACTGAGTCAATAAATACTCTCAAGGTCACGGCCGAGTTACTTCGAGGTTATTCAACTCGTTTCATTTGACTACAAAAAACATCACTTTTGTTGTTTTGGACAATTTCATGATAAAAGAATTAAATAAAATAGTATTTTGTATAAAACTAGTTGTACAAGCAATCCCCCTGATTGAACTCAAATTAAATGTAAAGTCATTCCACAAAAAAGTTCCTCCTAGTGAGTAAAATATGAACTATTGTATACTGTATGTATACATGTATATTCATAAATACCCATAGATCTCGAGTAGATTATTATATTTGGACTTTATGGGACCAGTTCAAACTTTATTGTTGGAAAACGTTTGGAGATAAAGTTCCCTCCAGTGAAGTAAATATACAGCCGAGCTTTCCTAAAATCAATCCAGTTCTTCCTCACACTATGGTCCTTCTGGGTATGACATTTGACAAAGTTTGATCAAATACTTTTCTGACTTGTTGTATTTCCACCGCCGGGAGTACACTGTAAGATTTGAGCCTCAGGATTGTCTGGCCAGACTGCCGGGGTTTGTCCGTCTCGCATCGTACATGGGGTCGCGATTTCCGATCAGTGGCTGCTGAGCGTCTTGAGTCGCCATGGCGACACAAGACGTTATGTTTTGAGTCGCATTATGTTTTTAATAAATAATAAGTAGTCAGAAAGTAGAAAGTGCAGTTTTTGGGCTGGTAGTGACTGAACAGCAAGGACGAATAAGATAAGATACACAGCTGTCAGAGCGGCGCTAGCTTTCATGTTAGCACTCTATACAGTCGTAATCGAGTGCGTAGCTCGCCTACCCACAATTCTCTCCACTAATTCAACCAGCCACACTGTCCACGGCGTTCTGGACACCTTTGAGACCAGATAGGCTAGGCGCCTTCTTGAAAAAGACGTTTCGGAAAAAAGGTTGGCAGAAATGATCATAAAAGCTAATTTCAGTATTGTTAGCATGTTGCTAGAAAAAAAAAAATCTTTTTCTGCCTCCTAGCTTTCAAACGCAACTTTATTGAGAATCGCCAGCTTAATGCAAAACTCAGTTTGTGTGTGTGTGTGTGTGTGTGTGTGTGTGTGTAAAATAAATATAAAACACTTTATTAACCATCTATTGTTCAAAATGTCAAAGAGCTGAAGATTTCTTGTTGTTGAGTCAAACCACTCCCGGCACGTGACGCCGTCCTCTGGGTTAAGGTTAGTCATGTCCTTCACACGCATGATGTCAGCAGGAGGACCCGACCGCCGCGGTGGATAAAAGCACAGGATGAAGCCGTCGCACCTCCTTCCAGCACCTCCTTCCAGCACATACGGCCGCTGGGCTTCAGTAGCATTAGAGGCGTTTAGTTAGGATGTCGACCTCCGACCTTCGGAACAAAAACGGTAGCAGCTCAGCAGATCCCCTGTGAGGGACAATGGCAGTGAGGTCAGAGTTAATGACAGGAAACACAAAGGTGTTTAGGGAGATTAGCTCAGCAACAGATCGCTTACGCCGTCGCTGCAGATGAGCCAAACGTTGATGCAACACCCCCCCTCACACCCCCCCGCCCCAATGAGGAATTAACGACGCTTGATGTCGTATGTCCGACCTCAGAAGAGGAGCGGGTTCTGTCCAAAACTGGATGACCCGGATGGGAAGCCGGAAGCAGCAGAGACAGGCCGGGTTGTAAACAGGATGGAACAGCCTTCCGTTTTATTCTAAATTTGATATGTACAGGAAAAGCAGCTGCGTACATTTTCTTAACATATCATGTAAAAGTTTTTTCTGATGGTAAACAACAACAAAAAGGAAAAACAAATTGCACATCAGCTTCTGTTTGAAACACATGGTGGTACGGCACGGTCAAAGGCAGGTGGGATACCCCGTGGACTCGGCTCGCCCGGAGGTTTTGGCTCTCGTCGTTCGAGTAGAAAAACAAAACAAAAACAGGAAGTAGTACCCCAAAAATGACATTTTTAATATTAAAAAACAATTAAAATCACACTGTAGCGTCAAACTTATCACATGGTGTCACTGTCGGTGTGAAAAGACGACATCATCTCAGGCACTTTATCGATTACCGGGACCCCCAGACGGGGCGGCTTTTCTAGAGCTCAGGTTAAATACATCCTTCTAAATGTGCACTCGCACTTTTTCGCAAAGAGTGCCGATTTTTCAACCTCGCATCTTATTTGGTAGCGCAGCTCATCCTGGCGTTAGCTGGGATTCAGGTGAAGGGGAGGGGGGGCATCATCACAGGGGGGGCAGTTTTTAAGCTAGCTTAAAAAACAAAACAAGTATTGCAAACTTTCCTCGGTTAAAATGCAAGAATTTTATACACTGTAATAATCCCGTTTTCTTCTTCTTCAGCTTCGTCTATCCCTCCTACTTTAGATCGTGCGTCCGGCATCTTCATTAACCAGGAGGTGACGGGCGGGAGGTGGAGGCGTGAAGGGCGATTTATGCACCGCCTATTTGTTTTCCTATTTGTTTTCCAAGATCCATAATGGCGGCCGTTCGTATTTCCCTTTCGTGAAACAAGGAGATCGGGTCACATGACCAGGAACCTGCCTTTGGGATACTGGAGGCAGTTCTGGACCAGTCATTTCATGAACCCTGACTGAAACCTCGGGGGTTTGGTTCAGTTCATTGAACATCGTCCTTAAATTCAGGTCCGACTGATCAGCAGGCCGCCGCACCGAAGGATGACATCATCATCATGCTAGTCCATAAGAAGAACCATTACAGGTAGAGTTAAGGCTGATGGGAGACGGATATAGTGTTTTCGCATTCGTCCCTAGTTTCTGTTACTGATTCAATCGAGATAGTCATTAAAAGCTGTATACCGATCAGCCATAACATTACAACCGCAGACAGGTGAAGTCGGAATAACATGGATTATATTGCTACTATGACACCCGTCAGTCGATGGGATATATTCGGCAGAAGATAAACGTTTTTTCCTCAGGGTTGACGGGTTCCAAGCAGGGTAAAATGTTCAAGAGCAAAGATCCGAGCGACTTTGACAACTGAAGGGTCAACTTGTGATGGCTAGACGACTGACGACAGGTGTTGTTGGGTGTTCCCGGATTGCAGTGGTCAGTACCTGCCATAGTGGTCTAAGTAAGTAGAACTGGATCATGGGAGCCCAAGGCTCACTGATGTACATACCAGAAGAGGATGGGTCAGAACTTCCGTTGGGACAGCTCATTTCATGGCTGATCCGTGTCTAATATACGGTCAGAAATAACTTTAGCGACACAATTTCTCGACCAATAGCAAACCACCATGGCAGTGCTGTGCTTGAACTACTTGAATTGGGTCAGAACAATGTCACTAGCATCGTTCTGACCCGTTAAAAAGCCCATCGAGTATGTCACAGAACACCTTAAACCCCCTATTTGAGGCAGATTGCCGTTACTTGTCACGCAGTGAAAGGATTTCATGTAAAAACTGTTTCCCAAAGAAAAAAAAAGAAGAATAAATTGGGAGAAAAGTGTCAGCTTAAAATGGCGGGGGAAAAAAAAAATTAAATACAGAAAGTAATTGCAGCATTTTGAAAGCAATTAACTCTCAAGGACAATTTTCCCTTTTGTTACAAAACGGGTAGAAAAGCTCCCGCTAACCTCCCACACCAGGAGGCTCATTGTCTCTCCTCCCATCTTTATCCCCCCCCCCTTTATTCCTGTCGTCGTGTCGGAAGCCGGGATCCGTCGGTGCCTCTGGCGGCGGCGTTCTTTGGCTCCGTCAGGCAGCAGGTGGCTGCGATGAAAAATTCAGTGCAGAGGCCGACTTGGGAGATGAGGAGGAGGAGTGAGATGAGAGGAAGGTGGGAATAAGAGGATGAAGATGGAGGTGTTGAGGTAGAGAGAGAGAGAGAGAGAGAGAGAAAAGAAAAAAGGAAGATAATGGAGAGAGATGCCATGAGAAGGAGGATGGAAGCCGAAGCTCCAGACTGAAAGGCAGGCGGTCCAGGGAAACAAGCCCAGAGTGGTGCAGGGGGGCCAGGCAGAGGATCAGAGCCGTCTACCCTCCCTGCCTGGGTCTCCTCCACGGAGATAACACCCCACATGAATCATTCATGTGGGGGCTTCTTTTTATTAATAACAAACACAGAGAGAGAGAGAGAGGGGGAGAGAGAGAGAGAGAGAGAGAGAGAGAGAGAGAGAGAGAGAGAGAGAGCGAGAGCCATGGCTGAGGATGAAGGGAAAACAGAATGCTGACTGGCAGCGACAGAAGGGGGTCGGAAAGGTGGCGGACGAGTCGTCCAAGGGACACTGTAAAGCCGTGACACATAACTTAACGGCGAAACCTGTCACATGGCCTCGCACAGAATCTGACGCCTCGTTGCGGGTTAAAAGCGGCGCCCACACTCGCCTGTCCGCCCGTTTGATTGTCGCCACGCCACGGTGCCAGATCCCGATGAATCAGAGTCCTGGACGAAGAAGCATGCTGCTGATGAATGCGGAGAAGGCACTCGTGTGTGGAGGAGGACGTGACTGCTGCTATAGGTCACCGGCGCGGCGAGGGACCGAACACAAACACCCGCACACCGAGGACACTTCGGAACCGCTGACCTCTAAGACCGTCTCTAAGCTCTGAAGACCTCCAGGTTGTCCCTTTTTTGTCCAGAATGGCAGCGTCCGCTTTCATCTTCCCGGTGCGCAAGTCCTCTGCTCAGCTCTTTTAGCGCTCAGGAATAAAACAGTCTTCCTTTCTCTGAGCCCAGTCTATTAAGCCTCGCTAGCTGCGAGGGCGAGGGCGGCACGTCTTGGCGGTACGGACCCTTGGGAGAGGCCGGGTCCTTCAGGTGTGCTGCTGAGTATCCCTCGTAGTTGCTGTTAGCCGTGCTCTCCTGCATTAGCTTCCCTTTGGCTTCCTGCTCCCGCCGCCGCTGCTCCTGCCTCAGGAGCTCCTGGGCCTCCAGGAGGACGCGGGCGTTGACCCCGCCGCCGCCCGGGTAGCCGTTCCTGGAGCCCTGGTAGCTGGAGTACCTGGGGTTGTCCTTTGCAGTCTGGAAGACCTCGCCAGGTGGGTACGCCTTATCCCAGGACTCCTGGGAGATATTGCTGGGGTTCTTCCTGGGTTGCCTAGGGTGGGGAGAGCAGAATGAGAGATGAGACCCTCACCCGGTGAATCAAAAGATTTTGTTTTATTTAGGATGAGTGGGGCTTCATTTGTGCCGGATCTTCCCAGAACAGGATTCCGGGACCTGCCGGTTGGGACCAACATCCTTTGATTAGATCCAGAACTTTATTCACTCACAAAATATGCAAATAAAGTCCACAGAATATATTTTTAATTTGTTTTTTCTTCTTTTCTTTCTCACTAAATTCCCTCACCAATGACTTTTCTATTATGGATGTATTTTAAACTTTCGTTACATTTTGATCTTACATTCATATGGCAACAACATTTTCGAGACCTGACAACGGAAACCGTTGAAAACGTGTCCCAAAGTGACCTCTAGAGAACCTGCCATGACCTCTGTAGACTAGAGGTCATGGCAGGTTTGCCTGATTCACATGCATGAAAAATGATTATTATATTATGATTATTATCTTGAGGTGATTCATCTCGTTATCCAAATAAATTTGGATTTCTTCCACTACCTTTCTCCCAATTCTTCCCGGAGTCTTCTTGAAAAGGTTATTTTCTCAAGCCGGTGTAACTGTTTGACGTCTATAAAGACACCGGCAGTGGGCCGGCTCTTCTGGAGCCAGTATTTGGTGATGGACTTTTTGCTGAGTCATCCTTATTTAAATCATCTGGGATATGTCAGAGATAGAGAGATGTGAACCCTAACCCTTTAAATTATAGCTGTTATTTCCAGCCAATAAGTCTGAAGAGGAAGTGTAATACTTGGAAAACGCCAGTGTAAACTGGCAAAACGCGACTATTTGAAAACGCTGATGTCACCGCCACTTCCAGACTACGCACAAAAAAACTTTTGAGAGCGCCAGTGATTGACAGATTATCCACACTTCCTGGTTGGTCTTCTTCAGTGTTGTCCATTTAGAAAAGTTGACATGGCTGTGGAACATTTTCACCTGAACGTAAAACAAAACTTGTTTTGACAAAAACATGTGGGGTGGAAACGGGTCTGGAGTCCGGTTCCGACTGCTTGGACAGAAAAAAAAAAAACATTTTGGAGTGGCTATGTCAGAGTTTGGAGCGGAATCCCATTGAGACGCTCCAGGTTGGACCTAGAAAGAGGAGTATATAATAAAATACTCTCTAATGAACCAGTGACGTCAGAGACGGATCTCCGGCTTCTCCATGCTCCATGCTTCTGAAAGTGGAACAACTGGATCCGAAGCTCAGAGGCCGTCAAAAACCGTTCGCATTTGTTTGTGGTGGGAAAAATATTGCTAGTACCCAGCGCCTGTTCCTGAGAATGAGTGTTTGGTCGTCCAGACGTGACATTAAATGAATATGAGGAAGCATTAAAGCCTCACAGTCTGCCGCCGGGCAAGAACCAGCAGCTAACAGCATACAGGGATACCTAACCATGTCAACCCCCCCCCTCCTTCCCGGCCCATGCGGCCAGACAGACAGAAACAAGCAGTGAATCTGACAGCAGACCTTTCATGAAACTGTGGGGGGGGGGGTCCACAAAGGCAGATATCCGACAACTGACACGAGTGAAGGCGCAGCTAGCTGTCAGGATCCTCGCCCTTTACCAGGCAGGGATTCCAGATGTGTGACATCACCCCTCATTTCTGCTCGGCTGGCCTCTTTGTGGCAGCCCTGCCTCTCATTGTGTGTCCGCGTGATACGCTTGACTGGCCCCCCGGCGGCCCTGTGGCTCCGCCCATTTCCCTCTCAAGGGCAAGGCAACGGCGTTGCAGAGAGAGGGAGAAGATGACGCTCAAATCCATCAGTGAGCGTCCGACTTCAAGCCGGGGCGGAATTTGCAGGTTTTTGGATTTGAGGGGGGGGTGGGAACAAAACAAAAAACGTTAATGGGGGAGAAGGGTTCTTTGTTTTTATTCAGCGGGGGGCAGAGGGGGGAATTAGGGATGGATATGCTTCTCGATCGGATCAGATAGGAGAATACGGCGCAGGTTTATTCTCCCGCACGGCTGAGCGGTTCCAATTTTCCGAGACGGGCGTCTGATTTCATTTCATATGTCGACAAAGAGGCCAGAGCCGGTGGGGCCCCCCCCCCCCCCCCCCCCCCCCCCCCCCCCCCCCCCCCCCCCCCCCCCCCAACATAAACCAGATCGCTCACTCTCTCCGTCTGATGCCCCGCCAAGAGGGAGAATCTACATACGTGGTAAATACAGAAAAAGGTGCGCGCTGTTCTGTATTCCGAACACGCGCTCGGCGAAGCGTGACGGATGATGAAAAAGAAATGAGGAAAGGTGACGGAGGGAGATAAAAAAAAAAAAAGGGGGGGGGACGACGACTTCTGACAGGTTGTAATGCCGGGAATGTCGACATGTGGTTGTGACACACATGCATGCAGACACACACCGTTGGGACCAGATTCCTGCCGCAGCTGTTTGGTCTCCCTATTTTGGCTATGAGATCAATGGCGCTGGTCGGTGATGAATATGAGGGCCCTTCATCCGCCGCCGCCGCTTCAAATGGCAGCGGTTTATTTTCACTCGCAGCTACTCGTTCAGGGGAAAGAGAAAAAAAAGAAAGGAGGTCCCGCCCCGGCTGTGAACCGACCTTTAATCGAGAACTAAAGTTGTTTTGAAAGTAACACTAGCGCCATTAATCACGCCTCCACTCATGAAGAATTCCCACACATGAATCCCGTCAACAAGACGGCGTATTTGCTCATGTCTCAGCTGCCCGACTTCACATGATGGCGTGCTGTAAGTCAAACAATAGGACGTGTTCTCAGGATACCACAGCAGGGTTTATCCAAACAGAACACTTTGTTAATGGAATTAGTGGGGGGGGTGGGGGGGGGAGAAGGCGGCGGGACGCGGCCACAGGATGTTGCCTCTGACTGCCGGAGCGAGACGCTACTTCATTAATCTTTCACAAAACTGCCTGCAATATTTATCAAGGAGGGGATTTATGGCGAAAGCGGTGGATCCGAGCCTGATGGTGAGGTAATAGCAGATAATGTTTTTTAGGGTTGTGTATGTCGGATAAGTGCAGGACGATGTTTCCGAGAGTTTGAGCGATCGCAGGATGTTCGGTGAACTATAGTAATAACTTTGCTCCGTTTGACCCGTTTAGGCCGGAACGTTCTCAAGAATTGTTTAAGTTCACACTAGTGTTGCTTTTTTTTTTTTCTCTCCCCCAGATGGATCTTTACTTTGAAGCTTCCTGGTCGGGATAGTTAGCCTCACAGTGGAGTGGATGCTAGCACCCACGGGTGTCCAAGCTAGCTAACCCAGTCACAGCTTGTTTGGTGAACGGCGTAACGGCGGAATGCTGATCCATCGCTACGGGACCGATCTGTGGGCTTTTGCCGGTAAGTTTCCTTTTCCATGCTGGACTTCCTGTGTGGAATGTTTTGACCGAATTTCCACGTACAGCTAAGTTTTGCGCTGCTCTCTCGCCGAACCCAGTGACGCTATCAGTTCTCCTTGTGTTCACTGACGACATGAACGTAAAGTTCTACCCGCTCCGTGTTTCATTTATGCACTTTATATTCCAGGTCATAACCGGACCCCAAGCTGTGGGGAACAGGTGAGTGTGAACTTCACATAACATAGCTTAACATAGCTTACATGCTATGCTATGTTGTTATATTATAAGTTATGCTATGTTATGTTATGTATTATGCTATGCTATGTTGTTATGTTAGATGTAATGTTATGCTATGTTATCCTATGTAATGCTATGCTATATTATGCTATGTTATGTTAGCCTATGTTAACATTACATAGCACAACATAGCATACATGCTATGTTGTGCTATGTTATCTAGCGCTATCTTCTGTTATTCTGCATCCTGACATGAATTCTCTGCATTAAACCCGTCCCCGAGGAGCAAACCGGGGTTCTGGGTCTACCTCCAGGACCCTACGACCGGTAGGCTTCAGGGCCCGGGATTCTACCGCCAATCATCGGACTGCTCTTCCAACTCTATGCAGACACGTTCACTTCATCTCATGCTCACCGCTGGGGTTCTGTTTGGAAAATAAGTAAGAACTTTGTGGTTTTGGTACTTTAAGCCCCGGAGATTCAGAGACTTTACCAACTATAAACATTATATAATATTAATTATTATTATTATTAACATAATGCCACATCGTAAAAGTGAGATCAAGAGTCTAAACTTTATTCATTATATACTGCAAATATAATATACAATAACAATTATAGCATTATTTTAATTATACACTGTATACATAATGCTATATATAATATATATATATATGATATATATAATAAGAATGCATTTTATTATTATTAGATATGCAGTATATAATCAAAATAATAATTACTATCATATATGCATTATATAATATTAATAATTGGTACTTTTATTATTAGATATGCAGTATAAAGTTTAGACTTTATATTAGGAGCGAGGTGAGGAGGTTGAATCGGATTATTAGGACGCCTCCCATTGGAGGTGGTCCAGGCCCATCCAACTGAGAGGAGAGCCCTGGGGTAGACCCGGAATTCAAGTTCCTCCTCTGGACCACAGGGGATGAGCTGGAGAGTGTTGTTGGGCCACCAGTGACAGAACCCCGAATCAGCGGGAAGAAATAGATGGAACAGGAATATTTTAAGCCCAAATCTGAACTGAAGTGGTGGCATTCCAAAATAATAATGTCCCCATGTCTCCAATAAGTCACTTCCTGTGCCCGCTGAGTGTCATCCCGCACACACACACACACACACACACACACACACACACACACACACACTGAGGCAAACAGGCCGTCACAGCACGCAGATCAAAAAGAATTAAATTAAGGGAGAGGAATGCAATCATGTCAGATCTGTGTGAGAGCGAAACCTGATCTGTTCCTGCTCAAGCCCAGTGTGTGTGTGTGTGTGTGAGTGTGTGTGTGTGTGTGAGTGTGTGTGTGAGTGTGTAGGTTTGTGGTCGGACCATCGTTGACCTCATTTCTAACTCAGATGTTACATTTATAACCTGCTATCATTACTGTCACAAGGCCATTACAATGAATCTGACACATCAGACAGGTACACACACACACACACACACACACACACACACACACCCACATGATGTCACATTACATCAAATTACAGGTCACACACAGACCCCTGGTTACACACACACACCCCTGCATACATACACACACACCCCTGCACACACACACAGACCCTTGCATACACACTAACACACACACACACAGACACATGATGTCACATTACATTAAATTACAGGTCACACACAGACCCCTGGTTACACACACACACCCCTGCACATACACACAGTCCCTTGCATACGCACTCACACACACACACACACACACACACACACTCGTATTGATTGACAGACAGAAACATAAAACACACCACGTCTCACACGCGTCCCTCTTACCGCGGCAGCGAGCTGTACTGTCGTTGAGCCTGGGTGAACGAGTCCCTCTCCTCCTGTCTCTGTCTCTGCATCTGGACCTCCACCGACACCGAGTGGCGACCCGGCTGGCCGTAGCCGCCCGGACCGTTGGTGCTGGTGTTTGACTGCAAACAGTAAAGGTGGGACTCGGTTAGACCCCATCGTGACCCTCCTACTGGATGTCCTCTTACTGATGACAAAAATGAATGGGCCGTTCTGGAGGGACTGATATGATGTAATCGTTTCTAAGATTATTTTACAGACAGATTATTATTTTTTTTTATAAAATATGACTCATAAAACAATTGTTACCCTAGACATGAAGATCATAACTGGAGTGGGAGGTTTTTCACGCCGTAGCCTAATAAAAACTAGCAGCAGCCGCCGACACAGTGTACATCGTAAAAATAAATCCCCCTCCACCCCACAGGTCCAAACCACAGCGAGTCACTTACCCTCCGCAGTCCCACCCTGATCCGGTCTCCTCTCGGGTCAGAGTGAAGGTGAGACACAGACAAACAGAAGGAGGGGTGAGGGAGGGGCCATGCTGGAGGTCTCAGAGTTGGGGGGGTTGCACAGATGAGATGGATGTTAGTGGGTGTTAATGAAGGAGGCAACACTCGACCTGTTGACGGTGTGATAATCACCCCCCCCCACACCCCCCCACCCGTAAACAGCCACAGATAAACGCCTCCTGCTCTGGTTGTGAGGTATGAGGTGGTCACAGCGGTACGGAGGCTCAGAGGTGCAGAACAAAAACACATGGAAACACAACTTCATGACACAGGTGACGCTTTTACCACAGCGGACACATTTCTCATCTCCGACAGGAAGGACAGGAAGGACAGGAAGGACAGGTACTCCACACAGGAAGTGATTGTTGCTGACCGTTTGTGTCATACAATGAAATTATTTATCTCCAATGATATTCACAGATTCTTCCTGAATCCATAAGTCTAAAAAACACAATCCATTGCTATATTCCTTATTGTTTTTAAGGATGGCGATAAGTTACGATAATAATAACGTCTACTCCTTAACTTCCCGGAAAAGCCCCAAATCTCCTGCATTGTACAAGCAATCCCACTGATTGAACTCCTGAAATTAGATGCAAAGCCATGTCCAAATAACATTTGTTTTGTAAGAAAATGTAATAAAAGTGTCCCCCTAGTGTGTAAAATATGAACTGCTAGAGTGAATTATGATACGCACACGTTAAATCTGCGCGTTTTATTTCATATGCAACAAATTTGAACTAAATCACACCAGTGGTTGAGAATTTAAAGATAGAAAACGTTTGTTGTTAAAACTCCCCCTAGATTCCGAAATACACAACTAAACCTTTGTCAAAATCGACCTGTTCTTCCTCGAACTAAGGTCTATGAATGAATTCAATTTGAAATTGATCAGTGAAATGGTTTTTGAGTTATGGCGCCATCATGATGCTTCTATAATATCCCTTAGCTTTTCAAACAGCTGGTCCAATTTAGTCCAAAGTCGGTGCAGATGAAGGGTCTCGAGGAGATTTATCTTCTTTCATATTTTACACACTAGGGGGAGATTTCTAAAAAAAAAGAAGAAAAACACTGTTTTTCAACGTTACCTCACATTAAGTTTGGGGAGTTCCATCAGGTTGATTGCTTGTAAAACGCAGGGGATCGGAGGCTTTTCGGGGGATTATGCCCCGAATAAGGTTTTCGCCGTACAGGAAGTCGTCCAGAGTTAACCGCCTGGGACCTGAGGTCCAGCCTGCTTGATGGCTGACTCAGCAGGAAATAGAAAATACCTTCTCCTAGACTCCTTCCGCTCCTCTGATGCTTATGAGCCTTGTGGGGTCAAAAAAACTACCTACATAGTACAAAGCAATCTAATTACTTTTATGGCTGAGGAAGGCGTTGAGAGGCTGGCGGGAGTGCGCCGGACATCAGCTGGTAGGAAGGCCATAAAACGATTAAGAGTGCTAAAGAGGCACTCTCCTTTAAACCTAATGAATCTGGGGCAATCGTCTCCAGAATTGATTGGCGGGCTAGCAGACGATTTAAAAAAAGGTGGGGGCGGCGGGGAGGAGGAGCATCCCCTCATTCCACTTCTGAATGGAAAACTATCCAAAGGTGAATAATAAAACTCATGTATTTCACATGAGGACGAACGATCCTGGATTATTCTTAGTGGGAATGTTGGATCTGCTGATAGCAGCAGCAGGAAAAACACCCTGAAGGAATAATACGGATAATAGCCCGTAGAATAACGGTACTGTGAAACACAAGAGGCAATATTACCCGCCCCCGCCATCATGAGAAGGAACTCCTCTTTCGCAGGAGTGGTTTGAATGAGCGCGATAAAGGCGGCAGGGTTCTGATGCTGCCGCTGGACGAGCGAGCATCAGTCATCCTGATGGAATTAGAGCGAGTCATCCTGAATGCGTCTCGTCCCAAAGAAGAGAGATAACACCCGTCCAAACAGCTTGTGTTGATAAGTGGGGCGAACCGAAGGACGGAGGGAAGAGATCTGAATATCCTTCATCAGAGGGGAGATAGGGAGGAGGTGAGCCGGAGTCCAAACCCGGCTGGAAGGTGCCCCCCCCCGCTATGATTGATGGTGCCGTACGGCTGCTCGTATATCCGTCTGATATAAAAGACGAGGCTGGGAGGGTCAAGCTTCCACTTCCCGTTGATTGAGTAGCAAACAAAAAGGCCCGGTTGTTATTAATGTCGGTTCTAGATCTGGACCCTGAGGTTGGGACTGCAGGTTATGATGAGTCAGGGATTTTTTACTGTTGTTGTAGGTTTAGAGTAGAACCAGCAGGCCAGACAAGAACCCCCTCCCAGGTTTTACTCCAGAAGGGTGGTCCGGTGCCGTCTTCTTTGGGGCCTATTCATTGGGGTCTTCTCATCACCTTTAGTCGGACTCTTTCGCTGAGACCAGCTGGGAGGAGAACCTCGAGTAGATCCAGAACTCGCTGGAGGAACTATATATATATATATATATATCTCATCTGGCCCGGGAACGCCTTATGATGAGCAGGAGAGTGTTGCTGGGGAGAAGGACGTCTGGATCACCCTTCTTATCCTGCTTACACCGCGACCCCCCCTCTGATTGTTATCCAGCACTTTTCTTTTTAACTCAGGTTTTAAACTTAACTTCTTATTTCTGCATTTTCATTTCAATTTTAATTATTTTTAAACTTAATTTCTTGTTTCTGTCATTTTCATTTCAATTTTAATTATTTTTTATCGTCTGGTGTGACTGAAGACGGATAAAATAAGTGTGAGGTGTGAGGCGATGAAGAATGAAGGAAAGACAATATTTGTTTACGGTGTTAGATTGTGTGTTTATTCTTGTTTTTGAAGAAGTCCAAAATGTGGGTCAGCGGTGGATTATTGGACCGTTCGGGTTTGGTACCAAACCCATCCCTAAACCGAGAAGAAACAAACCTGTAAGTCACGCCTGCTACGCTGGTACCATGAAACGGCAAAAATAAAGGTCACCACCCTACAAATCTTAAAAATAATACGAATCACATGACCAAGGTTTGGAGCGGATCGGATCCTGATCCGGGAGCCCGGAGCGATCACGGTGGCAATTATTCAAATTGTGACGTTTTCATCTCCGGATCACCAGATTTTTATTTGGTGATCCGAGGAGACACCGTTCGGTAACCATGACGACGACCTGGTCCCCTCAGCCGGTTCACACACTCTGGGGAAAGATGTTTTTATAGTCCCGTTATGGAGCGGTTGTTTTTACAGTTCTTGATTTGCTCAAATATTATAATATACAAATATTGATCATTGATTGATTATATATATATATATATATCAGATATATATATATATATTTTTTTAATTTCAAAAATCAGTTGCTGCCGGTTCCACTAGATTCTGATCAATCGTGAAAACTGACATTTTTGGTCTTAAATCAAGCTACAGTTGCGCCGATTCGACCTGTGAGACAACAGATCCCACATAAAACAACAAAAACAAACAACAAGAGTAAACAAACCTTTGTGTCTTCACCATGACGACTTCATCATCTCATTATCTCCTTGAAACCATCTTGAGGTGGTGAAGTAATTATTTTATGCAAATGTCAAAATGTTTTAAAATAAAACGTCTGTTTTAGGACCTGGGTCGCAGCGTCTCCAGAACCGCAGGTCAAAAATGCTCCAATTTGGTCGTAAATGTTGACGTCCCTCCAAATCAAACTAAAACATTCTGGGATTAATCACCAGAGAGAAATTGAAGCCCAGGATTTATTTCACGGATTCGACATTGTGCCGTTTTTTTTTTTCCGGCACGTGTCGTCATGAATAGAGGCTAAGTGGGGCGGCGGCTGAATTCAGAATAAGGACGCGGGCTCCTTGAGGTTTGCGGCGCATAACTCAGATGAAGCAAGAAAATGTAATCTATGCATAGGAGGGGTAATTGGATTTCAGAGACACATCGGCCCGTTTTCCATACGGTCCACGGGTCTGACCAGAACATAAGTCTAATAACAGGCGAGCCTGAGCGAGAGCTCCACTCTGACAAAGTACAGACGCTCTGAAAGGACCGTTGGAGGGTTCTGAAAGGGTTCTTCTCAGATTGTTGTAGGAGATAGAAGACGTATATCAGTGTTGGTCATTCATGGGCGGGACCCTCCGGCTAAATTAAGACCCGCCCAGGTAGATAAGATCAGAATTTCATTTCTTTTTTTTCTTCAAATATATGCGCAATTGACATTTCATAACGCACTCGGGTCTGGTATGGACAGAGAAGACGGATACGGACCTGTGGACTAACGGGTCCAGCCAGAGGCTGCCGTTTAATTTGGTTCTTTTATTCTTTTATTCTGTTCAGTTCGGCAGGAAAACAGTTCATGAAACGAGAGATAAAAGCCTCCAGGTGCAGCCGGAATCTTTATCGCCTCAGAACAACGTGGAAAAAATTATTAGCGCTTGGTCAGTTAGCTTAATGCTAACATGTAACTGGAATCGCCATGTACAATGCTAATGGGATTAGCATTGTACCAATTTGTATATAAACGCTTTGATCATATATACGGTTCTCCTCGATTCATGTCGACATTCCAAAGCTGGGGAATCCTCAACATACAGAGTGAGGGGTACCCAACAGGAAGTTTCCATGGGAAAAATGAGACTACGGCGAATGCGTTACGGAGGATGTGAACCAACAATATGGCGCCGTATTGTTTGGCTCTTCAATGGAGAACATGCTCGGCTGTTCAGAGACAAAGGGAGACGTGACCCGCGCCCTTCTTTCCCACCCGCCCCAGCTTCTGCCAGCTGGAATGTGTGACCCCCATTAAAAGGCACGACTCGGGTTGAAACTGCCGAAAGCAAAACAAACGCTGAACATTTTTCATTTATTGGGTTTTAGAGAAGAAAAGAAAAAAGTTCGGAGCACAGGCGGGTTTTTTTTGTTCGTGAACTTTCACTTTATCGTTCATTTCATATCGGAAAACCGGCCGCACAACAAAGACGAGGCGTTTTTTGCAAAAAAAAGGGGCGTGTGCAGAGACACAATCATTCATATTAGTTCTGATCTAAAACCCGCCGCGTGACCCGTCTGAGACGACACTTTTTACTATTTTGGCATCCTGTCACCAAAAAGCATGTATTCATTCAAATAATACACATTTTCTGATGCGTCTCCTGTAATGGAATGTAAAACGTAAAATAAACGTGTCGTCCAGGAAACTGACTGCAATGCAGTAAAAAAAAAAGAAAAAAAGAAAACATTTTTTTTCTAATATATATAATCACTCCTGTAAGAATAATTATATTTGACTTTATGTATAAAAACACTACCAGGTAGTAAAAAAAACACAAAACAAAACAATAAAATCTTATATTCACGGTTTAAAACCTGCTGTTGGTATCATCATGAGTTCTCTTTAAAAATCATGTAAGACCAAAGAACACGTTGTGAGGAAGCAGTAAGGTTTGAAATGAATACTAAAAACATGACAAGCCCCCCCCCCCAAACCCCCCCTTTAAAAAACCTTCTGATATTTGTTCGCTTATTATTTCCCCCCTTGTTGCTTCAGAGTTCATGAAGCCCTACATTTAAAGAGAGCTTGTTAAAACGTTCAGAGCTCCACAGAAAAGGCACCGTTCCAACGACACAATGAAGTCCATGAGGTGGTGGGCGGGTCCAATGCGGATGAGTGACAGACAGGAAATGGTGGTTGGGGTTAGTGATGGTCGGAGGTGTGGAAGAAAAAACAAAAAACAAAAATCCATGCAGGTGGTTTCAGGGGTGTTAGCAGTAGCATGATTAGCCAGGAAGGCCCAGTCCTAAAGTGAGGGATCGTCGTCCTTGTTGACGGCTGGTGGTAGTTGGGTTAGTGATGGTTAGCACCGAACTGTGCTAACACTGTTAGCATTCTCCTCTGAGTCCAGTCCACAGTCTGATAGAGGTGGTTTCTTACAGTCTAGACATCTCCTCCGCCCGACGGTGGAGCTTGCCGTCACTTCAGACACTCACCCAGGCCTGCTCGAAGCTGTAGGTCCTCCTGCGGTCCTCGGGGTCCTCCGGGACGCTCTGGGACTGCTGGAACTCCTGCCTCAGCCTCTGTATCCGGTCGTGGTTGCTGGGAGCTAGCCGGTTACTGCGAGAGGGGGAAGGAGAGAGGAGAGAAGAAGATGGATGAGCGTGTCGAGTCCATTGTGAGCCGCTGACCTGGATTCACCAGCGCCGGCGTGGAAATGGCCCGGAGGATGAAGTTCTGTGAGTCCAACATCCTTTTGAGACAAATTGATCAAATGAGCTGGTGACGCTGGAGAAGCAACCCAGATACTTTGAGCACACAGAGAACGGGCGAGGAAAGAGAGAGGGGGCTCACAGCGGGGGGGCCAACAGACGCATGAATCAAACTAATGTGCCTCACAACCAGGAACGAAGACTAGTGGTGAACGCTGAGCGGTACCACAACGCCCATACGGACCCCCTCGTGGCTCCATATCATTCACCTGCTGCTCTGCTACCGTTTGCTGCAGCCCTGCGGCTCCTCAATCAGGCTACGCCGCCGTCAGTGCTATCGTCTCCAGAGCAACATGGCAGATATACAACCGGCTCCGAGTCCCAGCAGGAAGTCGCGAGAACGTAAATTCAACCAATTAAAATAATTTATGTCTCTAGGTGGGTTTACATGGACGGCCTGGTTCCGAAAAGATTCGGTAAAGACGCCGAATCGTAAAGAAAATGATCCAGGTAAACACCCCTATCCAGAAAAAAAAAAGAAGAGATTTCATTCCCCTTACAACGAGGTAGTCTAACTACTTTCGGAAAGCTGTTCCGATAACCAGTCGCTGCATGTAAACACTATCGGAAAACTGTCCGTTTGAGTTTTTTCACGCCTTTTACATATGGCGACTTCAAAACAGTACCGGTCTACATCTTTTCCTCATCGCAACTTTGAAAGAGTTTAACATAGTTGGACAGTTAGATGGACGAAAAGTCACTTCCTGTCCAAGCCCTTTTTTGTCGTATTCTTTTTCTGGGCGCTTGTTGTCGGTTGGCGCCCAGCTCATCGTAGCATTATCGGCACATTATGGACTGGAGTGCGGATCGTCTCCGCGTGACAGAAAGCTGTTTCCGATTAGATGAGTCGATTCACGTAAATACCGGGTCGGAAAAGATCGCAGATCATGTAAACAGGTGACCGATATTCGGTTTCAGAAAGGTTTGATTAGGATAAGAGAAAAACCTCCCATCCAGAACCACTACTTATCAGGTATTGAGTAGACGTTTGATCGGGGAGCTCTACTACTTCATTTAGTATCCGAGCTTCGGAGACGACTTATAATGTTTTGGACAATATGACGAAACCGTGTGAAAGAGAGAAACAAGAAAAATGCTCCAAAGAAGAAAATCCTGATGAGAGCAGCACTCGGGTGAAGCTAATGCTACCGCAGCTAGCGCCCTGATTCCGACGCACAGTTGCAGCTACCGACGAAGATGCGGTAGCTACAACAAGCTAAACCAGTTTGCTGATATGCGGCCGTAGTGTACATTACCGGGGTGGTGCAATGCATTATGGTACTTGTTGTTTTTTTTTAAAATCTTTTGACTAAAGGATTCAAGGGTATCTGTAGTTTATCTTCCTAGTTTCAAAAAATACTCAACCACTTCTAAGTATTTGAGGGAGCAGGTTATGAATCCCCCCGACGGACCTCCTTTCCGACTGTCTAACTTCGGAACATCATTCATTTTTAAATTTCTATCTCTGAGGGACGGTTAACAGGTTCTTCTCTAAAAACCCAGGTGGGTCTCTGAGCTCATTCATGGACAGGAAAGTGGGACATGCAACCCGAGTACGAAAGGAGGAGAAAGGTTAGTTTTAAATATACATGGCCCCCTGCCGAGAAAAGTAATTAACACATTTTCCCTTTCAAGCAGCGAGTGAGAATGAAAGTGTCGGGGTCGGCGAACGAAGCACCGGCGGAGGGGGGGGGGACTCTGACCTTGACTTTTCAACTTTCTAACTCCGCCAGGAAATTCCTGGAGTCTTATCACTGAAACGAGAAAGGTCAAACCTGCAACTCTTTCCAGCCCTAAAGCTCCTTTAAGCTTGTTTTTCAGCTGCGGATTTAAGGTCGGCATAAAAACAACAACAAAAACACAACAACAACAACAACTCAGAATCGCATTTGTTGAGGGATTCAATTAAAAAATGTGTCGACACCGAAAGGTTCAGAGAGGGATAAATCCAACACGTCCTCGTTAGACCAGTTATGACGGCGACTGTCAGTTTAAGCAGAGGAGAATATAAGTTTATCTTTCTGCGATTAAAAGCACGATCTCACGGCGGCGGGTCCAAATAATGCGATAACCCAAAACACAGCAGCGGCCGCCTATTAACTCCAGACGCACGGAATGGAAGAAGTCGGAGCTGCTCGGCCTGCTTGAAGACCGGCGAGCTGTCGGATGTGATCCTGGTAATCTCTTTGACGTGTAACAGAGCCGCCCGGCCTCTTCAGAACACGGCCGACCCGATCGGGGCAGCGTGTGTGATGGTCGTCTCGAGGGGTCAAGGCCTCAGAGGCCTCCTGTGTGATATATGACACCGTATGCTTTATTGTCCCTCTAAGCAATTTCTTCTTGGGTTTCCTTGTTGCTGCGTTCATAAAAAATGTCAGTACAAAATTAACAATAAGGTCCAAAAGAAGGATCAAGTATGTAGCTAGAAAAAAGGTTAAGGAGAAAGTAAACATCCGCCGATGGCCAAAAAAACCTGCCTCTGTGCAGAACGTCATCCGTTTACGACACTAGAACTGGAGTTTCGGGTTTTCCTACATTGTTATCGTCACACACGACCCAAATTACCGGAAGTGACCAAAGTTTCGCTAACTTCCTAATGACCTCATAGTTCGCTGGTTCTTTAAAAACTTAAAAATATTTACAGACATTTTCAGGTCGGCTAGCATCTTTAGCTTAGCGGCTTCAGCTACCAAACACCCCGTGACTCAAATTACCGGAATGGACCAACTTCCGCAAATTATTATGCGAATTCCGATAATTCCCTCATAGTCCGCTTGTTCTAAGTTTGGATGAACTTAAAAAAAGACATTCTCCAGTTTAAGTCAGTGCAGCAGACGTTCAAATCGTTAATCAAAATTCTAGCTTTTGTTTTCAGGGCAACCTCGACCCACCCGACTCAGTAGAATCCCCCGCCTGAGAGACTCAATAAAAGGATTAAAGCTCTCCAGCCGTCTCGTCTGACAAAACACTATAAATCAAAGAAAGAGCAACACTGATAGTTCTCCCCACAAGAACGCCGGGGACTGGGAGGTCCGGTGGGCCGAGCCGCATCCTCTGTAATCAGTGTCGGACGCTGCCGTGTGGCGCCGGAAGGTCACCGCGGGTCGTCTCTGGGACGCAATAACCGAACCGTGGCTCCAAGACCGGACTGACAGGAAAAGTGTTTTATGCCGTGATGGACCGTCGGGTGTCTCTCCTGAGAAGCTGCCGTCACAGAACCGCCACATTGTTCCGACGTTGATTCATGACCGATAACGGGTCAGTAATCCAACAGGGCTGAGAAACAGCGTCTGCATTTGAGGATCTCAATCAACCAACCTTCAAATCAATCCAAATGCAACAGTTGGATCGTTAGTATGAGGAATGTCTCACCAGTAGCACACTATGCCAAAATCAAAAGAAATTCCGGAAACAATGAAAAACATGGGGAGAATCATTCTGTTGTTCCAGGACCAGGACCAACCGCTAAACGGTGAATTCTGCTCTATACTAGAGAATTCTGAAGGAGAATGTCAGGTCATCCATCTGTGAGATGCAGCTCATTGAGGTAGAACTGGGCTCTGGGGCGAGAAAATGATCTCAAGCGTAAGAGGAATAAATTGAGGTTTTGGAGGGGTCCGGTCAGAAACTGGTGTCAGAGACTACAGAACCAGGAACCACCAGAACTCAGACACGTGGTCTTTATTTAAGGGAGATTGAAGGTTTAGCAGTTATGGGTTCAAAGGTCAAACCTTTGACGGCCAACCAAAACAAAACCAGCCGAAATATTTGTAATCCAAGCAATACAAAGACGGGAAAAAAAAACTCCCGCTTGCGACGCTTTGAGAGCAAGATCAAAACAATCAGCCGCTGGAGGTCCTTGCTTCGTTTGGCGTACGGGAGAGAAAGGTCCAAATTGGACCAGACTAATGGGATTCATCAGATCCGTGCCGTCACTTCAAGAATCCCACCCACGACACGGATGCTGCCTGCTTTGCAGGGGTCCCAATCAAAGCAGACCAACAGACGAGGGTTCTACGCCGCGATGCACAGTAAGTGACGGAGGCAGCTGACGGACGGAACCCTAAGCCCGCGGATTATAAGTGGGCGCTCTCAGTCGCACGGGCCGCTCTTCCCATGCTTCCGTCGAGCATCCGTCGGACCCCCCGCCAACATACATTTCAGAAGGTGATTTACGGTCTGTTACTGTGCTAGTTTACAGCTGTGGTTTTTTTTTTGGTTGTGGTCTTACGTTCTTATTCCTGAAAAACTGCGTAAAGTAACTTTATGGTATATCTATCAGATTTGATGCAGTATAATATTGTTATTAAACAGTTTCTGAGTAAATTCAACCTTTGCTCTCATGACATTATTGAAATATAAGGATTTTAAAGCCTTATTTTAATCAAAAAAAAAAAAAAAAAAAAGGAATAAAAGGATATAAATATCAGATTTTTTTGGTGTTTAATCACAACAGGTACAACGTAGATACCAGAAACCAAGTTCTCGCAAAACATACCATAGATCTGGATCTATTTGGAGTTTATTTTGGATACGTAATTCAGACGGGGCTTCCCTTAAAATAACCAATGAGCACAAAAGGATAAATAAGTAGTCTACTTCATCTCCAAATTAACGGGCGGATAAAATCGACCTTTTCTCTCCGTGTGTGGATTGTATCGTGTGATATCCCATTGATTACGTTTTAATTAAATCCACCGTATTAATTAAACATTTAATTAAGCGCGGGTAGCCAAGGGATTCCAATCTGAAGGGGAAATCGGCTCCGTTATAGCAACAGTTAAAGATGTGGCGATGCGCATCGTAAGAAAAACATCTTAACGCAGCAGCTGTGGCGGCGAGTTTGCGGAATCTCATCAGGCGGGGGGGATGAGACCCTCCATCCTGTGACAAAGAGGGAGCAGCTGGCGGAGCCTTTCTCTCCTGTGAGAAATGAGCCGCGATGCTGAAGATGATAATCCAGGTCTATTGATCGAAGGCTGGCGGACTTCGGGAATGGGAAGAATGATGCCGCGGCTAACGGCTGCTAGCGGCTAATGCTTCATCTGTGCAGTCTGTTATCTAGGGCAGCCAAGACCGGCCGGCTTCCCCCAGCTATCGCACACTGATGTGGGATAGATGTAGCCGCTATCGGTTAGCTCCAAAGGGAAAATCCTGGGAGAAGATCTTCACACTGCACACTTGAAGGAGTTCAGTGAAATCTGGATTTTTAATCATTCATTTACCTGCTGAATACGTTTCAAAACAGATTTAACGTCTGTGACGATGGAGAAGGACTTTTGTCGGTGTGTGCGACGTTCCGAGGATCTTATATGACTCAGAGTTTCTGTCTCTAATCTTTGTATAGTAACCACTAGCTGGAGAAATGGTTCGGTTTAATCCTGAACCTGTAGGAATGAAGGGATTACTTTTTTCAGTTCTGTTTTCTAGACCCTCTGGGGTCAGACGGAATCACGAACCCGAACAATGACCTTTTATAAACTACATTCAACAATGTCAAACATGCCGATAACCTTTTTTTTTCAGATCACCATCTGTGTCCTGACTCTCATGGTTTTACTTTAAAGTAGTGTATAAACATTAAAAGGTGCCAGATTGGGTTTACATGAGTGTGATATCAGAATATCAAAGGTGTGAGGTACTTAAAATGAGGATTTAACAGCTAGACATTTGAATAAAATGCCCTTATTACTCGTAGAGCCTTCAGAGTGGAGACGACAGATACTGCTTCACACTGTTAAACATCTCAATTTGTATAAAATAAGGTAAATTCTCAAGCTTGGTAATTTTCCCTGCTTCCAGAAAAAGAAAAGAAATCAAGCTTCAGTCAGAAACGTTCTATTCCTGCATAATGTCGCCATGGTAACCAGATAATCAAAGATATTCTGACTTCACCTGTCAGTGGTCATAATGTTTTGGCTGATCACTTTAGGGTATGATGGATTTAATAATGCAGAAATAATGAGTTTATTTTTAAGGACCCGCGTACGTTCACTTAAAAAGCATTTGTACTCGAGTACTTCCTGTCTGCGATGATTGGCGTCCGGTGAGGGGGTGTGGTCTCGGTGCTTGTGCACGAATCCAAATTAAACACATTAATGCGACAAAATCAAAAAGAAGTATTTTTGAAGAAGTCGACTTAAGAGGCGTTGTGTCTGTGTGGGTGACTGGAAAAGCCCGATCAGGTCCGGTGGGTTTTTATCCTGGGAGCCATGAAGGTCAGACAGGATTAGCTCCGGCGCTCGACTGCGCCCGGCCTCACTCCGGTCGGTCAGCTGATGCGTGGAGAGATTAGAAGCGCCGAAAGGCCGCGGCGACTGTTGTACCCTTTAGGCTCTTATTAACCCGATCTGGTTCTTACTCCGGATTACGCCGGCTTAACCCCGAGACGCTGACGGAGCAACATTGATCGGCAGAAACACGGCAATTAGATGCGGCTCGATAAAAAACATCTCCAGACGGGGCGAGTCCTCGCCGCGCCGGCGTTTCCCCTCATCACGTAAATGAAGAATGAAGCGGAGCTGCGCGTTGATAAACTGCCTAAATGGATCAGTCAGTATGCAGAGGGAGATAAACAGCCCGGCAGAATTGTCCATTCAGAGTAAGCGCCCGCGTCGACAGGGAGGTTAAAGGGCTAATGAATCTAACCAACAGGTTCTGCTACCAAATCAAGAAAACAATCTGCACGCTCGCCGCCGCCGCGGATCGAACCGTGCTGGGTCTCGACGTGAACAAAATTTTCATCGGCGTTCTGTGCCGGCTGGGACTGGGCGGCGTCGGACCAGAACCACTGCTGCACACAGAGAGTCGATTGAGTGAAACAATTCTAAACTATATTATTCAGCCCATCAATCATACGTCAGGTGAGAGGAGTCAGGAATGAGACCGACGGCGTCCTACTTTGGTTTGTTTTTTGTTGGTGGCCGGGTAGCCTGTTAATACCAAGGACTTTGCCTTAGGGTCCACTTTGGATTTTTGCCCCGCCCCCCCATGTCACTAAAACCATAATGATCTTGTTTTTATTGTGCTTTTATTCAATCAATTTTTATCTTTCTCCTCGGAGTCGGGGTTTGGAAGTGTCTCCGTCAGGAAGAAGAACTCTCTCAATCGAGTGGTGAAAAAGGGTCCAGTCAGCTGACTCAGCGAGTCCGAGCTGAACCCGATGTCCCTCTACGACGAACGGTTACGGCGGCGAGCTGAACCATCTTTAATGACGGAATGTAGCGTTTGAACGGCGAGTTTCAGCTTCTGCCCTCTGGACAACGGCGTTTAGTCCCAAGGTGTGACGTGAGGAAGTATAAAAACGGTTTTGTTCCAGCTGCGATCACACCGGGGAACAAACCGTAGGAAAATCGCTAATCTGCACAAGATTCCTCGGGAGCTGGTATTTATTTATTCATAGCTTTAAGATTGTTTCTCTTTTAGGGTATGTTTAAGTTTTAGTGTTTTTTTATTGATATCTATTACAATTTTTGATTATTACACTGGAGTACTTTTACTGTTTTTCATGTTTATACGAACATTATGTTATTATGTTATTATTTGTGTTATTTGAAACTCTCAGTGGATGGAAGTATAAGAAAAGTATAAGATAAGTAAAAGTTTAGCATAAGTAAAAGTCTACGATGTCACACCAGATGTTGGCTAAACGCCGGTTTTCTCCTAAACCTTATAGCGTTTAAAACCACAAAACAACAACTAGACGTTCAAGACAGTTTTTTAAATGTTTTTTAAATGTTTTTTACGATATTGTGTCGTTTACCAGAGCTTCCAGGCAGGAAAAGTCCGACTCAGGTGGAGTTGATGCTAGATCACATGGAGGTCTGTAGGATTCTCGCTAGCTAAAGCTTGATGCTGAACAGCATTACCACCGGTAACAACCAGCGCCGATACCATCTCAGAGGGATTACACAATGTTTTGGATCTTTTTCTTCTTCCTGTTTTTCCCTGATTGCAGGCCACACGAACAACGGTCCCATTCTTTTGCAGGAACCCTTGGACGGACGCCGTCCTGCAAAAAACGTACAGTAGCATTCGTTCTGAGCCCCAGCGATCCCACAGGTCGTCAACACTTGTGCAAAGCAGACAGTAAACTCTGGAATCCGTGGACGGAACGGATTGGATTTAATTGCGTTCCAGTTTTCCAGGGAACCTCTATTTTTCCAGGAGCGGCGCCGGTCAGAAATGTCAGAGATGGTATAATATGATGTTCGATGATAAAATAATGCATCCGACAAGTTGAAGCCACGGAGGCCATACCGGTGCGGCGCGCTCTGATACGCCTCCTTTTAATTCATGGGCCAATTTCATGCTTGCACAGATAAGCGTATCGACGCGGGGGGTGCTCACTTACAAGCAGATAAATTGGACCGCATTCCTGATATTTCTAATCCCGCCCTAGTTTCAGCGAAGGTGGAGAGCGCGCTTGTCCTACGTGGGCAATCTTCGTTCCATTACTGGAATCCCCGCTGGTTTGTGCGGCGGGGGTCGACGTAATATCTGCCGAGGAATTTCCACATGTGGTTTAGCAGGCGCTCCGATCCCATTTCTTCACCCGCGCTTTCAAAAGGGTCCCCGTAACGCAGTCTGAGACTGAACCTCGGGATCAGAACGATTTTGAGTTTGATTTAATCTCACGGGTGTCGATACGAGTGCATGCCGGATCAAGAATCCATCAGGACTCTCTCTGATGCGCGCAATCTGAAACTGAATTACCCTGAGCAAACAATGTTAAGTCAAAGCTGGCTCCATCTGTGGGATCTACTCCGCTGTCGCTGGTTAACCGCCGAACAAGAACCCACTTAATACCCTCTTCGCTGAAACAAAAACATTTTGTGGCCCAAGTATGCGGTGTAAAGTATCAGGTATCATGTCGGGGCTGCAATCCAGTGCGGCCCTCGATCCCAAGACGTATTAATGGGGGGGTTTGTATCAGGAATCCAGCGTGAAATCATTTCACCAACGTAGATGAAATTCCATTGTAGCGACCCCCTAACTGGGGTCCAAAGGAAGGTTTTTTTTGTTTTTAATGAATAAAAATATCTCACTGATCTGATTAATGACTTTCTGCTGTGTTGAGAATAATTAAAGAGCTAGAATAGAGTAGAATTACTTTATTTGGGAAATGTAGAAGTGGTTCTGACTTTGACAGGGGAGAATTTCCATCCAACGGTTCTATAAGAAGTCAACGATAGTCGTTTTCAAACTCCTTTTCAGGCCTGGTGCGACTTTATTCCACCCCTCTATTCTGTATAAATGCAAGTAGAGTCGTAATAAGGTCCCAGTTGTTCCGCCTCTGAGACGGCAGAGGAGGTAGTAACAGATGTGGAGTGAACAACAGTGTAGAAGTGAGGTGGAATGGCTGGACGCAGCCTCTATATGAAGGGCAGCTTAGGAAAACCCAACCATAACCATCTAGCTTTAGTACCTTTATCCCTAATTTAGGCCAAAGATTCGCAATGAGACTAAATCAACGTTACAAGTTGAAGGGAAAAGTTGCGGGGATGGAGAAATCTCTCGCCTCGGATTGACTGGAGCTGGAAAAGGTGTCCGGAGGATGTTTTAACAGCCATTCAATCATAGTTTTAATGGATTATATGACAATTTTAGTTGCCTCACAAATCCACTAGATTTGTAATCGGCAGATATAAGGACCACCAGTGCTGCTAAAAGAATAAAAAGGCTGATTTTAGTGTTTTTTTAGGTTCTACAAGATGGACTAGTGGAAACTGCTGCCATCTTTAATCCTTAATGACGCCTGTTGAGACTTTATTTGACAATTTACAGAGTTTGTGACACTTTCAAGCCGTAAATCGAACATTTCTATGTGAAACAAAGTTTTCAGAGATTTTAAAGGTGGAATGGCGAGATAAACGCTTACGTAAGACTAGATGCCACCACAGCTGTTTTACATCATGCTTCTTTCGCCGGTGGACACAAAATAACACACTAGAGCAGTGATGTTTGCTTCAGGGTAAACAAACAAAGGCATTTTAGAGATTTAACCATCTATATCTGAAACGGGTCCATTGTAATGCAAAAACAGGTGAATGGACATCTTGTCCCATCTGTGTGAACACGGATCGCAGTTCTGATGTAAAGGTGACAGATCTGTCTAAACCCATCCATCAATGACAGACGATGATCATCCTCAGTGAGGGAGGAGGAAGAACAAAGAGGACGTGATGGGGGGGTGGGGGCAAAAACTCACGGATATGTAAAACAGACGCGTTTGGATTTTCCACCTGTTTCGTTGTTTTCTAATCTCGGTGTCGTCTCCCCCCTTCTATCTATTCCCCTCACACACAGATAAACACCAACTCTTCATCCGTATCACGGCGCGCCTCATCATTCTCCCCTCTTCGCACACTTAGCGGAGGGTCCGGCATCGATCACGGCCGTCTATCCGATCAGTCAGCGAGCAGACCCCGGCCTGACAAAATCAGCCACTTACTGGAATATATCTGAGCCTCGCGATGCCGTTATGATCCTACCAATCATAACTATCGCTCCGTGGGCGCCAGTCTTTGTGATTCATTGCCGATCGCTGTGATTCAGCACATCCAGTCACCTGGGGAACCTGTAACCAGGCAACAAGGTTTGGATTAAGAGTCCTCTGATTTAATGGCTTTACCACAGCCAGCAGTGCGCGGCGCTAATTATTCCTTTCCGTGTCAACATGGTCCTAAAGTGGACTCTTCTAGCCCAATAACTTGTAGAGTGGCGCTTTAACAGTTCTGCGGAGAAAGCGGGAAACTAGTTTGGACCCGCTTTCCTACAGGTTGTGAAAATTACTGACGGGAGTTTAAGTAGGCAAAGCGAGATGAAAGGGGGGAGAGGAGAGGATTTTGGAGCGAGCAGGGCGGGAGCGCCGTCTTATCAGGAGTGGATTAAGGCGGTATTAAAGAGTCCAACTCTCCCTTCCCCCCCCCCCACATTTTCATAAGGTCTCAGCTGAACTAAACGTTGATGATGAGGTCTGACTTTTTCATCTTCCTCATCCGTTTGGACCAGAATACTTTTTCACGAGTCCTCTGGCTCTCGTCACGTCGGCAGAGCATCGCAGTTTTTAACTTGGACTTTTTGTTTTTGGCGGTAGAGGAAAGAAGTAGTTTTTCAAGACGTAGGAAATGATGTCGTGAAAACTACAGGACAACTATTTAAACACTGGACAATAATGGACTGAACAATAATGCCGGCGGTGCAGAGTGAACCGAACCGGGCCTTTCCGGATCGGGAGAGCAGAGACCAAAAATAGTTGCTAAAAATGTCTTTGATGGGTTTTTGAGGTGTGAGATCCATGGAGCCTAAAGATTCTGTTTGCTATGAAAGACTGAACGACAATGCGTCCCACATTAGCTCGCCGCCATAATGATCCGTGCATTAGCGAGCGTACCGTCTGAGCGCCACATTCTTCAGAGCGGCTAGAGAAAGGATTCGACTCCTCGATGACGCCAGAACGCTATAAAAGGAAAAGAAAAAAGGAAATGAGGGACGAGCGAGAGAAAGGGAATGGTGAGATAACGGTCGTTTGGCCCTGCTGCCGAACGGAATAAGTAGAGCGAGGCTTAATTAGAATTCCAATCGCCGTTTGGGTGTGAGAGGTAAGGGTTTGAATGATGCATATCCCCAAAGGCAGGCCGATAACGCTGGACCGGCCCGGACCGGTGAGCGAAGGGTTCCGCGGGGAATATAAGAACGACACCCGGAATGAAAAAGGAAATCAAATTGTAGCGGACTAATTTCTGGGGAGGGCATCACGGTCCGGCTGGTACGGCGCTCGCTCCGTCTCTTTGTCATGGCGGCGGCGGCGGCGGTGGGGTGATGAATGGACGACTCACTTCTAATGGTTCCCTTTTCTCAGAGAGCTGTACGATGCCGGCCGACGGAAGCATCGGCAGCATCTGATAAATCATAATGTAAGTCAAATTAGGATCCATTATCATCAGGAGGCGGGGGGGCTGTTTTCTCTCTGTTTCGGCGCCGCGTCGGAGGAAAATGAGACTGGAGGCTTCTTGTGACAGAAGGCAATTTTCAGAAAAGAAAGAGAGCGTGAGCGCCTGATGTATGATTGCCATGGTAATGCGTGTCTTAGAAGCCTCTGCAGACAGAGCAGAGAGAAAGAGGCTGGATTTTGACAAAATGATGATTATTTCCCGAGAAACAAAACTATGTCACTACTTTAACTCCTGCGCTTTAATGTCTGTTCGAGTTTTTGGTAGAATCATTACTTCTCAAAGAACTTGTGTGACTGAACCGGTCGATGATACGACCTAGTAGCAGCATGTTTATGCCAAAGAGTAAGGGGCCAAGAATAAAGAGGCCACTGACCACCTTTTCCACAAAAAGAACCTGGTGCTAGTTTGGTGCTGGTGCCAGTGCTTAGCTGGTTCTTTTCGTGAGCCTCCTAAGAACCTGTTTGCTTTTCAATCGGCAAAGGGCCAAGTCAGAACCACACCGTTATGTTCTGCCCCCCAGCCCCTTACCTAATCGGTTCTAGGTTCTAGACCAGCAAAGAACTGGTGCTAAATCAAGTTCTGGCTCCGAATTAGCCCTCCAACTAGCAGGGTGGAAAAGGGGTGTGAGGAAGAGGAGGAGGCATGAACCATGGCCATTGAGGATAAAAACGTGTTTTCTTGACACATTAAAACACGTGAGGACTTACTTAAAAGAATTATGTAACTTGATAAAACCGAAAAAAAAAAGTCTAGTAAGGGTCAAACAGTTTTTCTGAAAACTTGTTTTTTCATAAAGCAGTGTTGAAATATCACTTTCACTGCTTAATGGAAGCAGTACCGTTGAGTTGATCTCATCCAAATTGACAATTTTCCACGGGCAATCACAAGGATGTGAGCGACCCGGACAATGGGCCACATTGTGAAGGCTGGGTCAGAGCCTCTCAAGAACTGCAGGTCTTGTTGGCTGTTCCCGTGTCGTCTGACCCCACAGACGACCTACTGTGGCGCCTGAGAGGTTCCTCATGATTCTGATAGGAAGGTATCAGAACATAATATTGCAACTGGATATATGTGGGGCGGCCTAGCTCCAGACCGGTCTGACCGCTATCCAGTACCAAAAGAGTCTGGACTGGACCTTGGAGCAATGTGGTTTGATCTGATGGTGCCGACTTGGCCTCCGAATCCCCCCAGCTCTCATTCCGTACTGATGCCGTGTCTTTAAAAAGAAGAAGAGGCCGTGTCTACTGTGTTTCCGTGACGACAAAGATGAAATATATTAATATACCGCGTCTCGTGTCGAACCCTCACACCTGAAGCATTTCAGTCATCTTGTGTACAGTCGCTGCAAACAGAGCAAAAACATTTGTATTCCTGCACAGAAACCCTCCTGGGGGGGGACGAAGAGCGGCGCTGGTTCAGCGAGCATTCATTAAAAAACCGGGACTCTACACACTGACTTCATGAAATATTCAACGTCTTTTCGGAGGCGAGGCCACGTTTTTCCCGGCCGCCACAACAAATTTTCAGATTCTGTGCAGGAACACAAAGAAGCAGAGCGAATCCCATTTCTGTCTCTTCGCTGTTACGCCTCCACAAATACGGGCGACATCACGGGAAAAAGGCTCGGATTGAGTCGATGGTATCTTATTTTAAGGGCTGAGCCGCCGCGCCCTCCGACTTGAAATAATGCCACCAGATCAAAGCGATGGATTTTCTTTACTGTTGGAGATCAAAAACAGAAGGTTCCATTGGAGGAGGTAGGGGCCAAACGCTGTCCCGGAATCCCCTGTTTGGGTCCCGTATGAATGGATTCGAAGGCTGATTGGAGCCAACATGGATTTATGAGACCATGAGACAACACTGGACTTTCAGTCCAACAGAGCCTTCTGTGTCGGGGATGATCCAGCTGTACCCTTTTGAATAAAAGACCTGTGTTTGTCCCATGGTGCTTAGCTCTGTATTCATCAGTGCAACGCTGATGTCAGCAAATTTCACTGTTTGATCTTCCATGCTAGCATCCTGCAACGTTTAGCAACGATTTCAAGCTCCTACTTATAAGTTAAGGCCTTAATGGACTAAGCCCAAACGACATCGCTAATTCACTTGTTCATTATTTGTCTTTGGGAACACTGCTGCCGGTTCACTGGGGGATTTAGCAACGCCTGGAAAAGGAAGTGGGGAAGCTATTTTTTTTTTATCATTTACAAAGTGAACCATCTTCTTACAGAAATCGTTGAATTCTTGCATGCTCAGCATTTTCAAATCTGAAAACCAACCTCTTCACTGAAGCATCTGTCTAGCCTTTGTTTCCTAAACTCATTTTTTAAGTGTTGATTTTATATATATATGTATTTTACGCCTTATACTTTTGATTAAATCACAGAAACGATCGAGCAGATTCATTTTCTATTCTCGCGATCATTGATGCCGCTAAGGACGCGACGTTTTCACTATTCTGTGTTTTTTCTATTCTTCCTAAATGGCCCAATTTAGAATGTTTTTCTACTTTTCAACATGTTCCATGGAAGAAACCATTATATTGAGGATTTTTATCAGGATAAAGGGGCTCCGGAGAAGTAGTCAACAAACAAAATACAAAGTTTATGTTGTTAATTTGGAGAAACAGAACATTGTTTGTGGATAAATAACACAAGCTAAGATTTATCTGCTTCATTATAGTCCCGGCCTCAGCCATTAATATTCCTGTCTTAAGTAAAACAGTTGGTATTCTTATTTCTTTGTGGACTTCTGCAGGCACCCAAGGACTTTGCGGTTGTTCTGCTGGGAGGCCCATTCCGTTCTGCTGGTCACTGCGGCAGTAAATCGCCAGGAACAGCTGACGTGGTACCGTGCTTCAAGGATACCAGATCATTTTGACAATTATGATTATAGTTTAAACGGGATCACTTCCAGTAAGGTCCAGTTTCATCATCAGAATTTTTCTGGTTTTGTTTGTTTGCTTCTTTTAATCTTTAATGCCACTCTTTAAAGCATATTAATCGGATTTTAGCTTCAATCATAGGGTTTAAATACGTTTTCTATCACTCTTCTGTTGTGTGTTAATCCTATGGCTTTGTATGGTTAAATATTTGGGGCATGACCCAGAACCCGCTGGTTGGACTGGACCTGCGAACGCCTCAGGGTCACCCAGGAAGAGCTGGAGAGCGTTGCTGGGTAGAGGGACGGTCAGAATGCCCCCTCTTTGGCTGCTGCCGCCGTGACCCAACCCCGGATAAGTGGAAGAATGGATGGATGGATGGATGGATGGATGGATTCAGGGCAAGTAATTTCATTTAGTTTGAAAAGTGACTCCTGGAATAACGTTTATTTATCATAGTTTAGTAAATATGCAGATAACCTGAAAACGACCCGAGCAACGATCACAGGTCATGTCAGCGTTTCTGGACGACTATCGTCTCACACGCAGAGACATAGATAACATCCACTCCTCCCCCGCGGGGCGGAACAGTAACTATTCAAACCGAGGGTTGACCCGAGAGGAGTCACAAGATAGGCGGAGCTAATGTGTGACAACTCCAACGCGTTGCAGTTGAATCTGGCCAGAAGCTACAGAGACGAGACTCTTTTTTTTCTCTCAACGGTTCAACTTTGCTCTTTGCGTTCGCAAATTAATCGTATTACATAAAGTCTTAGTCGTGGGTTAAAGAGGCAGAACTTTCCTTTCTCCCTCTCTCTCTCTCTCTCTCTTTTTAACCTCTCCTGGTCAAACAGATGTTACAGCCGTTAAACTTTACATCTGTCGGACCTCCATAAAGGAAATCCTGGGTTCCCTCCTCCCTGTCCTCAATACGTCGATCTCACAGAAACCAGCTGCTGCTCAAAACGCTATAAAGCCTCTCCTTCTTCTCTACCAGTTCTAAGGAGGCCCACCAAGAAACACCCACAGGCCCACACCCAGAACCTCAGAGGGATTTGGGGTAGAAACGCGGAAACGCTTGTTGTTTGCCCTTATCTGTCTTGTACGAGTCTTTGGATTCAGAGTCAGCGAGGAGGTTTTTGCTGCTGGCTTTAATGTTGTTTTGTTGTTTTCTCGAGGCTGAATTATTCCCCTGGACATACAGAAAAATTATTCTGTTCAAGCTTTTCTTAAAAGCAAAATGCATCCCTCCAAAATAAGTAAGAAATAAATACAGTAATATAGTCGTATAACTTAGGCCGGCTGCCTCCTCCATCCAGAAGTGGTTATAATATTCTGGCTCATAAGTATATGATATATGATATTCATAATGAAATGGTGGACCTGCACCTTATAAGGCAAGTGGTTATAATGTTGTGGCTGATATATTTGATGTTTCATACTGAAAATCTTTTCGAAAAAAAAATAAAAATTTGAGATAGAGAGAGGCGGTCTTATCCTCGAGCATGAAGAGTCCAGAGTGAAGGACGCGCGTTCCCTAACGTTCCCTAAGGTTCCCTGAGTGGGCATAAATCTCTGCAGCCTCCAGTAAACAGAGTAGAGATGTAACATTCAGGGGAGTACTCAGAATCCGCCATTACTTCCGTCTTTTTTCGAACATTTCACGGATCCCACCTCCTCAAACGTGAAACTCGTTTCTTTCCTTTTCTACCGTTTATGACACCTATAAGAAAAATAAAGAAAATAAAACCACAACGATCACCTGATTGATCTGTTGGAGGGACTGAAGAGGAGGTGATGATTATGCAGAGCGGCGCTCCAGTAATCGATGACATCATCGAAGCGCTCTCACCGACTCAAAGTCGGAGGCCATAAAAATCCTTATTTATGAGCTGATCTTAGACCAAGAATATTTAAACTGCCTGTCGGAGGAATGAAAGGCCACGGCGCTTTCTCCGGAGGACAGGTGATACAGTAAATCCTCCCCTTCCCCCCCGCCGCCACCACCGCCGTCGCCGTCTCGCTACTGTCTGCTTCCTGCCAGACAAAGACCCCCGACTCCTGTCAAAACATCTCCTAACTAAGGAGCCCGGTCCCCCCCGATGGACGCCCGACTGCACCCAGACTGACTGGAGGTCTGCGAGGGTTCAGGAGACACCAGCGGCGGTTAGTAACTAAGTACATGTAACTAAGTACATTTACTCAAGTACAGCGATTAAGTACAAAACTGAGGTACTTTATTGGAGTACTATTCATCTAATGCTACTTCATACTTCTACAGCCACCGTATATCAGGAGAAAATACTGCACTTTGTACATTTGCCCAACGGCTGTAGTAACTAGTTACTTTTCAGATTACAAATTTAAATGTTTTTTTTTTTTAACTGAATTATTCAAAAAACATCTACAATCCGATAAAAGTATTTTTTGAGGAGGTATAAGAGTCTCTTAGACAGACGAGGCAGCGACGCTATCAAAAAAACAAAATAAAAACTCATGAGGATATTATTGATTAAACCGCTACACAGCATAAAGTAATCCGATTACTTCAACCTTTGACCTCTACAGTGGTAATCCTTACATTAAAGTATGACATTTAATAATCTGGTACAACAGGCAAATACCTCAAATTTGTATTTAAGTACAGCACTTGCGTGAAAGTACTCGATTACTTTCCACCACTGGCTATTTCTTAAACATTTGCTGCAGGAATATTAATCCATAAACTAAAATATTAAATATGAACGTTAGAGAAGTTTTAATTTGATGCTATAAAGACATTGTGCAGTAAAAATACATTTTACTCTAGTAAGGTATTAACTTTTAGTTGTAGTGGAGTATTTTCAAGGCGTGGTATTAGTACTTGTACTCAAGTAAAGTATGTGAATACTTCATGAACCCCCTGGAGTACACGGACGGGTTACTGCACTGAGTACAAGCGCGTGCGAGCAAACAGGATGTGATGTCATTGCCGAAGAAGGAATTTGAAGAGTTTTACTGATTTTCTAAAACGGTTTGGATTTAATTGAGTGTAAAAACAAACAAACAAACAAACCCTGAAACTATTGAACAAATAAACTTTAGATTCTAACGCGATCCGTTTCTTTATTATCGTATCTAAGCAGCCGGAACCAGAGCCCGACTGGAGCGGCTAATTAAAGCTTCTGGACTGTAACTGGAATTTAAAAACTGTGAATAAAGAGTAAAGGATTGAAGGGTTCCTGTAAAAAAACAAAAAAAATAAAAATGAAAAAATATGAAAAACTGAGGCAGCGTGAAACATCTCCAATTTCAGCTAATTGATTAAAACCCGCCTCTGAGGTTCTGCTGCTCTACCTGATGCAAGCGGGAGAAACACACACACACACACACACACACACACACATGAAAGGCATGCAATCAAAGGGCACCCATGGAAAACTCAAAGGGTGTCACGCAGGTTCTGGCAGATAGCCGTCACGCGGTTCTCCGCGGTTCAATACCCGCCGGGGGGGGGGCGGCTGTCTGGAAAATTCTGTCAGGATTTGTGAGATGGGAACCCCGTTTGAAGGCGGCGGTGGGTGGGGGGGTGGGATGAGGTTGAGGGTGGAAGATAAAGGAGGAGACGGTGAAGGAGGGGAGATGAGGGCCGAGTGTGAAGGAGGGTTTGATGGTGGAGACGGAGGGTGGAGGTGGGGTTGGGGGTGGGGGGGACGACAGAAAACAGTAAAAGACTCCGAAACTCATGCTGGAATATTTACATTTATTTTTTTTTTATCCATCCTTGGCGTCTACAGGAATGTATTCCAGACCTCATCCATTCATTCTGGGCGAAGTTAACGAGGTAAACGAGGTTCAGCAGCTAAAACCTAAAACCGCCACGATCCCGTGTTTTTGGAACGAAAAGGAAAAAAAAATAAAAAATCGTCAGAATCTTTCAGGTTTTTTTTTTAGGTTTTTGAACCTCCTTACATCAAGTTTCATTTTTATAATGTCTGAGCGGCCGATTGGTATTTTTTCTTTCTTTATAGTTTTAAAATCATAATGAGTTTTGTATCCGTACTCTGGGGTACTAAAGAGGACGTTTGGCTGGTCGGCGTTGTGTATGTATTCTGACCTGTTGAAAAGAATGTAGCCTCCGTCAAAATGAGAATAAAAGGTTCAGTCCGTCGTATGTTATACGTTAGCCGCTCAGCTAACGTTAGCTTCCTGAAACGTCTGCTGTTTTATGGGTCCAGTCCAAAATCCGCTGCACAGAAAGCTGTCCTGACCTACAGAACCGCTACCCGAGCACAAACTGCTGACTTGACATTTATCACCATCTCTTCAATATTGACATTTAAAGGTGAACATCTGGATCAGAGGCTTCCTGCTTTGATTGGATTTGCGTGACTTTTCCATCCATGTTTGACCGGATCACCCGAGATGGACCTGTTTGATCGGGTCGAGTTTTCGTTATGCAGACGGCGGTCATCGCCTCACGGGAGTGAACGCGAGAAGATGAAGGTGTCCGAATATTCACTCGGATCTTTTTCTTTTAAGGCGGGAGATGGAGGGAGGTGACGGGAGAACGTGACAGGATGACGGGAGGGAAATCCTCACAGATGAGAGCAGACGGTGAGGATGAGAGGAGATAAGACCGACTGAAAGCACAGGAGGAAGAGGAAGGGTCGGGTGAGGGGTCTTCAGGAATGACTTCAAACACATCAGAAAGCCCGGAGGATGTTGAGGAGGAGGAGGAGGAGGAGGATGAGATTGAGGAGGCAGCGTGATTACAGCCGCTATTAAACTTTGTCTTCTTATAGTGGAATCAGTCTAAACCGGGTCGCCGCAGAAGTTCCCGGGCGCCATGGAGCCGAACGAGCAGGAAGCCAGACGATGGTACTGGCTACGTCCTGGAATGAAGTGAATTAATCCCTGGAGGCCTTGCAGCCAGTTGCTGACACAGGCTGGTTTTATGGCGAGGCAGTGGGCAATAAATAAGGCATTATGGGTATGGGGGGGGGGGGTTATGGGGGGGGGGCTGCGCTGGGCTTAAGTGTGCCACTTTAAGAGGCTCTCTGGCCATTAGTTGTGTGTCCCAGCTGTTTGAAGTGCTGGGCCGATGTGTGTGAGAGCGCGCCGGTGACCTCACCGTGGCAGCGCCGTATTTCGTGACGCCTGACGAGACACAGGAGCCACGAAGGATCTGCTCATCTCAGGACCCCCCCCCGGCCCCCGCCACAGTCTGCTGTGCTGTTAATCATATAGTAAGAGCTGGTTTATAATGGCGTCTAATGGCGGCAATCTCATCATGGAACAAAGCTCTTCAATCACACGTGATGTAATGTAAATTGCGTCGCGGTGGTCCGGGGGGTTGCTGTATTGATTTTGCATAATGAAACACGTCATCCGTCTCGTATAATGCGATATCTGCTGGGGAAGTACAGATTAGACTGGAAATATAATGTATTGTCTTTTTCCATCTGGCCCCTCCCTCTTTATTTCTCAGGATGAGGTCGTGTCGCTACTTAAGACACATCTGGAATATTTGTTAAGTGATTGAAGGGGCTTCACGTCAAAGTACCAGAGCAGACCGCGGGAGATGAATCAGAGCCGTATAATTCTGCCACTAGGGGGGGCTTGATCTCAATATAATTAATTTATCAACCATTGGTCTGATTCATATTTGATGAACATGAATCGACTCGAGGAGATCCGTCTTATATATCATATTTGAGTCTAATAGTTTATATTTTATACAATAGGGGGAACTTTCTTCTTCTTTTTTTTTTTTTAACGAAAAACACTTTTTCGGACCTAACTTTTGATGATTTAGTACAATTTAGTGCAAATTTGTTGCATATGAAACGATTCAAAGAGACCAATCTTGCATATATCATATTATACTATAGTAGTTCATATTTTAGACACTAGGGGGAACTTTAAAAAAATTTTTTTTTTTAATGAAAAACACTGTTTTTCGGACATAAATTTCGATGGTTTAGTGCAAATTTGTTGCATATGAAACGATACAAGTACAACAATCTTGCATATATCATATTGTACTCTAATAGTTCATATTTTAGACACCAGGCCCAACCTCCATGTGGGGGGGCCTCTGGTTGGAATTCCCCGAGAGGAGAAAAAAAAAAGAAGAAGCTTTTAGCGACATTTTCTGCTCTACTGTAGGAACTACCTCACTGGGACGAAGGGGAAACGGAGACAAATACTGGTAATGGTACTGTGGTCCCAGAATGCATCACTGACCCCGGATCAAATAAGAGATTTTTATGCAAATCTGAGGTTTTGTTTGTTGAGGATTCAGGCAGGTGGAGCAATAAATGCAGGGCAATTAGTGCAAGGTGTGACGAATGTAGGAGTCGACTTTGCCCAATTCGTCTTCCTCCTCGGAACAAACCTCCGGGATTGATTTGCCAAATATCCCGTACGATCCGGATCAGGATGTCGGGAAGGGGAAGGACCGCTTGTAGCTCGCTACAGAACACGCTAGCTACCAACACGAAGACACAGCGCCGTCCTACCTTCCTCTGTGAGCGTGCGATCGCTGCGATTTCAAGGTCCGCGCGGCGTGAAGGTCCACAAAAAACATTGGACAGGAAACAAGGGTTAGTTCACTCCAACGTTTGTGTTCTTTATTTAAAGATTAAAGACTTCAACACACACACACACACACACTCTTAAAATAATAATTCCAGGATCATGACGGGGATAATAGAACTTCTCCTCGGTGGATTAGTGTGAGTGATGGAACGTTCACGGGGATTAAGTCCCAAAATCTGGATGTAATTCAATCTGGCGTTAAATGTTAATACAGGAAAAATACCTGCTAAAAATGCCTGAGCCTGTTTGGAGGATTTAATGTCACCTGGAATCTAATATGGTCTGAAAGTAGGAGAGATGTAGTAGGACGAGTGAGCAGGAGGAGATATATCTGCCTACGTAGATTTCATCACACATTCTGGAACGTAACAGAGGCACTAGAGCCTCGTTCTTACATCACAGAGCCACTGGAGCCTCGTTCTTACATCACAGAGGCACTAGAGCCTCGTTCTTACATCAGAGGCACTAGAGCCTCGTTCTTACATCAGAGGCACTAGAGCCTCATTCTTACATCACAGAGGCACTAGAGCCTCGTTCTTACATCAGAGGCACTAGAGCCTCATTCTTACATCACAGAGGCACTACAGCCTCGTTCTTACACCAGAGGCACTAGAGCCTCGTTCTTACATCAGAGGCACTAGAACCTCGTTCTTACATCACATAGACACTAGAGCCTCATTCTTACATCACAGAGGCACTAGAGCCTCGTTCTTACATCAGAGGCACTAGAGCCTCATTCTTACATCACAGAGGCACTGGAGCCTCGTTCTTACATCACTGAGACAATAGAGTCTGATTCTTACATCACATAGAAACTAAAGCCTCATTCCTTCATCACATAGACACTAAAGCCTCATTCCTTCATCACATGCACACTACAGCTCCATTCTTACATCAAAGAGGCACTACCGCAACAACATTGTGCCACAGAAACACTAGAGCCATACCATTACAAGGACCCTAGAGTCCCATAATTAAGTCACAGAGACACTAGTGCTGATTTATGATGTCACTGAGGCACTAGAGCCCTGTCATTCTATCACAGAGACATTACAGTCAGGTCATTCTGTAACAGACCTTTAAGAGCAAAGGTATTAGAGCCACATCGTTATGTCACAATTTACTAATCAACCAAAAGGGTGCAGAAAAGAGAATTAAGCTTTGACAACAACAGAAATGTCGTCTTTAGAAGAGGTCGTGAAATGAACTCCGTAAATAAAAACAGAAATCGGAGGCATTGATGTACGGAGCGGTCTTAAAAAGTCCATCGGTTACGTCACATCACGCAAACGTAGAATTGTTTCTTCTACGTTCTTCGTGTTCGTGCGAAAAACCCCAAGCTTCGAAAACATTTTGCTAAACTACGGATGAATGGAAACCCGATCATCGGCTGTGGAAGTACAACGAAAGAGTTCTGGAACTGACCTGGTGGAAAGAAAGTAATATCTATAACTTTAATGATAGAAAATCAAAGTTCATTTGTGGATTTCTTTTCAACAGACCTTATCCTAAAGACCAGAAAAAGTTACAAACTGCACGCAGTTTAGAATAATAAATGTAAAACAGATCTTTCCAAAGGCGAGGAGAAACGACCCCGTTAGCTTAACAGCGTTCGTGGAGGAATCTGGAAACCTGATTTCCTCAAACTGTCGAGTCAACAAGCGATGAAAAAGCCAATTGTGAGGGAGAGAGATGGTTTCTGGGCGAGTGGCTGTCATCACCGCTTCCTGAATACGGCTACGGAAATCAGATCTACGGGGGGGGGAGAAGGTCGGGGGCCGCGCTCGCAAAAACCTCTGTGCATTCAGAGAGGGCGTCCCCCGCGGGACGGATCAAGTTCCCCCCACATTCTTCCCCCCCATCCCCACGTGTACATGAGTATGAGGGGGGGTGATACGGCGGCCGACACACGTGTTCCTCCTCTCAGCGCCTCACCGAGGGACGAAGACGCAGATAAGAGGGTTTTTTTTTTTTATTATTGAAAAACTATTCATCAAAAATAAAAAATGTTCTGGATTCTTAAATGAGAGAATTTGTCGTTTTAATACTTGAACATCGAGAACGACACAATTTGTTTCCCCGCGCCCAACGATGAGATACACGAGCACGCCATTGATCCCGGATGACATTTACGCGAGCGACTTACCGCGAGAAAAGTCACGCGAGATAAATTTGTCAGGAAAAATAAAGTTTTTTTTAAGATCTCATTGTGGATTTTTCTGGATTTTTCTGAAATGGACGTCTTTCCACAACTTTCTGACATCTTATTCCAAACATTTACCTTCGAACAACGGACGTGTCAATCAGTGATAACAAATGTTACGTAATGAGGTCACGCGCTGAAAACCTTCTTTGTCTCCAGGCGACGCCTGCGTGATTAAGCTCCTCCTCCGTCGTTAAAACGCCATCCTTACAGAAAGCATAAGCGGCTAAAAACCTCAAACATCCCGCGATTAAAGTGACAGCCTTGACAAAAATCCCATGTTGACGCAGCGATCTCCTGTCACTGCTTGTCCGCCGGAGGCAAGCACGCCAACGGCGAGCGGTGGGAAACGGGCGGCGAAAAATCGGCAATCGATGCAAAAATCTGCATTAGGCATTCCGAACACAACTGGCTGTGGTTAGAAACTTTACATAATCTCCCCCCAGCATCACTGAGGGGGGAGAGAGAGAGAGAGTGGGGGGGGATCACGCCGTTTAAAATAAAACCGAAGAATGAGTAAACCTTCTTTAGGCGGGCGTGATGAAGAGAGCCGGGATTGATTCCATTGATTGGCTGGTAAGCGGCAGAAGTGAGTAAAAGAATGAGAGAGAGAGAGAGAGACACAGAGAGAGAAAGAGAGAGAGGGAGACAGAGAGAGAGAGAGACACAGAGAGAGACAGAGAGAGAAAGAGAGAGAGGGAGACAGAGAGAGAGAGAGAGAGAGAAAGAGAGAGAGACACAGAGAGAGACATATAGAGAGAGAAAGAGAGAGAGACAGAGAGAGAGAGAGAGAGAGAGAGAGAGACACAGAGAGAGACAGAGAGAGAAAGAGAGAGAGGGAGACAGAGAGAGAGAGAGCGCCGCCGCGTCACTCTGACATAAATCAAGTGTTAAAAGGACGTTCGCAGGGACTCCAGTGAATATTGATTAGTCATTATTTGTACTAACGGGCCTCGGGGAACGGGGGGCGGGGCATCAGAGGTTGTGTTTGCTATCTGCCGGCGTGGATCGATGGGTCTCGCACGAGTCTGGTCCGCTCCTCCATATTACGATCAGGCAGATGAGAAGCGAGAAGGAGGCTGTGTCCATATGCAGAACCAGCCATAAGATTATAACCACTGACAGGGGAGGTCAGAATAACATTGATTATCTCGTTACCATGGCACCTGTCCGGGGGGTGGGATGTATTAACCCTTTAATTTGCCCTCAAGAAGAAAAAAAAAGTATATGGAAACATGATTTCTTCGCATATTTTTATTTCTTTGGGGGCATTTATGAGTCAAGCATATTTTGAAAAACTAAAAAAAAAAGTGACTTTTTATGATGAAAATTAGTATTTATTGATGAGCTGAACATTTTGGTAAAGCGTGTTTTTGGAAAACTGTTTGAGCTTTAGTAGACTTTTGTGGTAAGCCAGTTACAATCAGTTACTATCAGTTACTATCAGTTACTATCAATCAGTTACTATCAGTTACAATCAGTTACTATCAGTTACAATCAGTTACTATCAGTTACTATCAGTTACTATCAGTTAACTTCGTTTTATCAATAATCAGATAAATGAGCTCAACCAAAGAGCTGAGCAGGATATGATGTGATGATGATGATTGCTAGACGAGACGCTAGAGAGACGTCGGTCGCAATAAAGCCATATTTTAGGTAAGAGTGGACATATTTCCCAGTGTCATCATCATCATCATCATCGTTAGGTCTCCTTTCATCTCCCTCCTCTCCTCTAAAGTAACTCACATGACTCGTAGATCTTTGCGTAAGTGTGTGTCGGCGATGACAGGCGTGGGGAAGAAGTAGAATTTAATTACTGTAAAAAAATTAACCTTTAAATCAGGGTGTTTTTTTTTTCATGAGTCGTTTTGCGGCCAAGGAGGGAAACGCCTGATGTCAGGCCGGTTTTAATGTTATGGCTGATTGGTGTATTGTTCTGCTTTACGTGGAACATGTCAATAATAACATAACTGAGAAAGAAGATGAGACGATGTCTATCTTGTCAACAACGACTCAAAACAACAAAAAAACAACGGAACCCCCAAATATGAAAATCCTCACATGAGGAAAAGATATCGAGGAGGAAGAGCGACACGGATCATCCTCAGAGACTGGAATAAATTCCTCCTGTCACGGCAAAGCAAGAAAGCTGTCAACACATCAGGGCCGCTTCCTTCTCCCCCTCTAGACTATTACGCCCCCCCCCTCCTCCCACCCTGGTCTCTGGAGGATGTTTGAAATAAAATAAAAAAAACACCAGACAAAAGCCCCCCCCCTCAAAACCCATCCCCACCCCCGCGTCTCCTTTACCCCCATCGTCTGAGAGAATCTCAGGCTGGCGGGTCCGAAACCGGTGGGTCGCCGCTTGCAGGACGTCTGGCTCTTGTCAGAACTCCTGAAGTGGACAGGAAGTGGAACAGGATACGTGGGGAGCGAGGCGAGCCGGTGGTCTTGACTGCATCAGGTAATGAGGACTAATTGAGATCTCTTTAATCTGGAACGTTTCCTCCGCGAGAACCATTTAAGTTGATTTAAGAGTCTAATTACCGATCAAAGAGACGGCGCTGTCATCAGGCAGTCATTTACCCGACGGAGGGAATAATGGGAGTGGGTTCTTGTTTACAGGAGAACAGAGAGGAGAAAGGAGCCGGTTCCGTTAACGATACTCAACGTCTTCAGATAAATATTGTTTGTTTTCTCTTCTTTAAGTGTTTAAAGAAGAGTTTCGTTGATCCTCACTAGATCACGCCGCTGTAGGACAGCGCCACACGTCCTGGAGTGGACGGCGGTAAAAGTATACGCGGGCGATATACATAGTATACGTGGGATGTATACACAGTATATGTTGGCGGTATACACAGTATATGTGGGCGGTATACACAGTATATGTGGGCGGTATACACAGTGTATGTGGGCGGTATACACAGTATATGTTGGCGGTATACACAGTATATGCTGGCGGTACACAGATTATACGTGGGCGGTATACACAGTATATGTTGGCGGTATACACAGTATATGTGGGCGGTATACACAGTATATGTGGGCGGTATACACAGTATATGTTGGCGGTATACACAGTATATGTTGGCGGTATACACAGTATACGTGGGCGGTACACACAGTATATGTGGGCGGTATACACTGTATATGTGGGCGGTATACACTGTATATGTCGGTGGTACACACAGTATATGTTGGCGGTATATACAGTATATGTGGGCTGTATACACAGTATATGTTGGCGGTATACACAGTATATATTGGCGGTATACACAGTATATGTTGGCGGTATATACAGTATATGTGGGCGGTATATACAGTATATGTTGGCGGTATACACAGTATACGTGGGCGGTACACACAGTATACGTGGGCGGTACACACAGTATACGTGGGCCGTACACACAGTATACGTGGGCGGTACACACAGTATATGTGGGCTGTATACACAGTATATGTTGGCGGTATACACAGTATATGTTGGCGGTATACACAGTATATGTGGGCGGTATATACAGTATATGTTGGCGGTATACACAGTATATGTGGGCGGTATACACAGTATATGTTGGCGGTATACACAGTATATGTGGGCGGTATACACAGTATATGTGGGCGGTATACACAGTATATGTGGGCGGTATACACAGTATATGTGGGCGGTATACACAGTATATATGGGCGGTATACACAGTATATGTGGGCGGTATACACAGTATATATGGGCGGTATACACAGTATATATGGGCGGTATACACAGTATATGTTGGCGGTATACACAGTATCTAACTCTTCTACATTGAGTTTGTCTAACCCGAGTAAATGAAGTTGACCCAACAGAACTGCTTGGTGCTGAAAGGAATCCCGTTTATTTAATGGCGTGGAAAAATACTTTTCATGATTTGATTAAATTAATCCAAAATACACCGGTTGAGTTAAAGAAAAAGAAGAAACTCAGTCGTATCAGTTCACGTCAAAGTTTTTGAATTCCATGCAGGTCCAACATGATGTAATCACCTTCATCCTGAAAACTTTATTTATACAAAATAAAACGTACATGTCACATTCAAGTAAATTTAATATGCAGCCAATTTCCTTTTTTTTCTCCTTCCTTTAATTTGATTTTACGCCACATAATAAACATGATCGTCCGTTTTTTTAAATGTTTTATATTTTATTCTACCATATTTCCAAGTTCTACAAACTGGATTGTAACCGAAGACTAAAATGTTTCAATTTTCACATTCAAATGAAGATATTTGGTCATTTTCTGTCGGTTGAGACAAACTGTCACAGCGGTGAATTAGACTATTTTTCAATTTCATGAATGATTGAAGAAAAAACCTTTTAATTCTGCACAGGGTCCAAACGGTCCGTTTACACTGTAAATGTTTGAGCAGGAACGTTTAAAGGTCATATTTGGTTACAGGAAAATGGGATGGATGGATGTTTTCTGCATGAAACAGAAGCTTTTTCCTTCCTGGTTTCCTTTTTCTCACTTCAAATATTTCCAATTTCAACAAAATTGTGTTTTTATGCATGTAAAAAATAATGAAAAAAGGAAAGTATTAAAAGCTGTGACTGAATGTCTGCTCACATTTCTAACCTTTAATGTTTCTCATTCAAATGAGACATTTTTGTTCATTTTTTATTGAACGGATGAAATCTGAATATATTTATTTCTCTTCCAGCCGAGACCAAAATTGAATATTAATACATTTGATTTCGCTTCAATGCAACGACACGATGTTGAAGAAACAAAACTTTTTTCTTCTTCTGATTCTGAAGAGCTCGTTTACACGACAGCGGTTTTACATTTAATAGTAATTAATCATAATAACACATTTAATTTATAACGCACTTTACATTTGGATCAAATCTCAAAGTGCTACAAAGTAAAAGCAGATAAAAAAATATAATAATAACTATATAAAAACATGACCAAAAAGCAACAATGTTAATTAAAGTTATAGGTTCTGCTAAAAAATAAAGTCATTTTTTAAATGTGTCAGTCGTCTGTGGAGCCCTCAGATGGTCAGGGAGGGCATTCCACAGACGAGGGGCAGCAGAACACAAGGTCGTGTTGGGATCATGTGGGGAGCCTGAAAACAGGTTCGGCCCTGTCATCGTTTGAAAAGGCAACTGTTGCCCGTTTCCCCCACGCCGAGTTCTTTTTCAGCCTTATAGCCGTGTGCAGACAGAAAACACACAAAAATGCACCTTTAAGAACAAACAAACAATGTTGACTGTGTCTCAACAACACTCTTCTTTCACTGGACTTTCTAACCCGATCCTTTTTTCCAGTACAAAAACCCATAATTATATCATCGATGGAGTCAATCTTGATGCGGCGGAGGATTTCTCCCTCCGACACCATCATTCTAACAACATACTGCGACCCGTGACGCACTAAACCTGCAAAAAGTTGTGAAGCTCCCTCCTCAGGTCGGGGATCCATATTATCGGTTTCGGAAAGATCCGTTTTCAGAGCTGACATACTCCTCGTCTTAAAGCTGCGGCGCCGACTCCATGGCGGGAGCTCGCCTCGTCGCCCCGCGCCCGACTATTAATATACTTCCTCACAATGGCGAATTTGCATAAGCAAATGAGGGCCAAAAGGAATGATTAGGTTTTGTTCCGACGGTTATTGCTCCGGCGAATCTCCGCCCAGCAGCTGCCGGCCTCATTCACCGCGCCGCTAAGTCATTTCGGCGCCGCCACAAAAGGGCGATGGATCGCAGATAGAAGCATTGAAATGCAGAGCGTTGAAATAAAAGATCCAAACAGGCAGATACAGACTCCGCCGGGATCCAGAGAGGAGAGTCGACACAGGAATCAGAGGGTCTTCGTTTACAATCCTAATTAGTTTAATGAGGGTTTTTTTTTTTTTTCCCCTCTTCTGTCTCTACCACAGGAAATTTACTGCATTTAATGAAATAACGACAACAACTTTTGGAAGCCGCTTCTACGCGAGTGCGTCTGGAAGGGGACCAGGGATAATTACTTTGAATTCAGTCAAAGAGGGGGTCTCTTAATCCCCAACACAGTTAGACTTATTAAAGTGAGGGGGGGGGGTCCAATTTAATTCAGATTAGAAAGAAAGAAAAAAAATCTTGTATTTATCAAACTGGCGTCCAGAGTTTTAATCTGGATCCAAAAAAAAGAAGGTGTGATTGAATGTTTTCACATTCAAATGAAGATATTTGGTCATTTGATGTCAGTGGAGACAAACTGTCACGGCGGTGAATTAGACTTGATTGATGAGGGAAGAAAAAACCTTTTAATTCTGCCCAGGGTCCAAACGGTCCGTTTACACTGTAAATGTTTGAGCAGGAAGGTTTAAAGGTCATATTTGGTTACAGGAAAATGGGATGGATGGATGTTTTCTGCATGAAACAGAAGCTTTTTCCTTCCTGGTTTCCTTTTTCTCACTTCAAATATTTCCAATTTCAACAAAATTGTGTTTTTATGCATGTAAAAAATAATGAAAAAAGGAAAGTATTAAAAGCTGTGACTGAATGTCTGCTCACATTTCTAACCTTTAATGTTTCTCATTCAAATGAGACATTTTTG
>VRLP01002136.1:0-98336 GCA_009660295.1 Lophius piscatorius | reverse complement strand
ACAAGAGGAGAAACACAGGTGAACATGATGGACAATCACACAAGAGGAGAAACACAGGTGAACATGATGGACAATCACACAAGAGGAGAAACACAGGTGAACATGATGGACAATCACACAAGAGGAGAAACACAGGTGAACATGATGGACAATCATACAAGAGGAGAAACACAGGTGAACATGATGGACAATCACACAAGAGGAGAAACACAGGTGAACATGATGGACAATCACACAAGAGGAGAAACACAGGTGAACATGATGGACAATCACACAAGAGGAGATTAGACTCAGAAAGGGTAAATTAACTGTACTTATAGTAAATGGAATGTACTCATACAGCGCTTTTCTAGTCTACTTAACTACTCAAAGCGCTTTTACAACATGAGTCAGCATTCACCCACTCACACTAACACAGAGGCTGCCATGTAAGGCGCCACATGCTCATCATGAGCAGTGACCATTCACTGTGGTTCAATCATTCACACACCAATGGAACAGCCATTGGGAGCAACTTGGGGTTCAGTATCTTGCTCAAGGACACTTTGACATGTGGGCTGCAGTGGCCAGAGATTGAACCACTGACTTTCATATAAGTGGACAACCGCTGTACCAACTGAGTCACCGTCACCCAAAGTGAAACACAAAGGAAAAATGGGAGGAAATGTAAAACTAACTAAACTACATACATAACATTTTCAAAATGAAACAGGAACACAGACCAAAATGAGGAACCATCACTATAAAATAATACTAAATAAACACAAAGTCATGACAATTACTCAATGAAAGTTTCCATATTTTTTCCTCCACCATCCCATAATGCTCCGCTGTTTACAGTTGCAATACATTCCTCTAAAAATGACATTATCGTAAAGGCTTTCTAATCGTATTTTATTTCTTCTTGGATTGCATTGCGTATTTAAGCATTTCACAAATACAACAGAATGTAATTTGTGATACCAAGGTTTTACCGTGTATTGTTCCTATGAAATGAAGTGGGAATTTTAAACACCAGACAGTATTTCTTTTATATTTTTATGACCAAACAACCTTTCTTATTTCTTATGAGGGACTCTTAATTGTTTTGTCGTGCTGCCCTCTGCTGGTTAATAAATTGAACTACACACCACAGAAAATGATGTTCTTTAAATTCTGTCACTCTCAAGTAACCCACGTTATTTGATTATTGGAACTAGATTAGAGATCTAACGTTACAATGTGGATTATTAGCTGTTATGCACTTATCCAAATGTTTACTAAATTTCATTAAAACCTGGATCTGAACTTTACTAAACGCATAGTGCCATTATATTGCAATAAATTTCACACCTTTACATGACGTACTGCTGTAAATTACCTCTGTCTTCTTGCCTTTCTCACTGTGCTGAGACAGAAGAGGAGGACGGCGAGTCCACGCATGTCCCTGTCCCAAATATTCTCATCAAAATGTGACAACAGTTTGTTTTGACAGGTTACCTAATAATAGTAACATACATGATAAAGAAATGTTGAGCAAAACTGTTTTTCTCACGAACAGTGCTAATTTTGATGGTAGCCTGTGGTATCAGAGTATGAATATGTATGGAAAGTAAAACATGCACTGTACTCTAATCAGCCATAACATTAAAACCATCTGCTTGATAATGTAGCATCAGTAGCTCTCCTGTCGGGTACCATGGACTCATGTTGTTGAATGAAATGTTAATTTAATTTAAACTGATACTCATTATCTTTACACAAGAGAAAAGAAACACAAAATTACAAGTAAACTATACATTTTATAAACACTAATGTGTCTCTGCCTTTTTTTTTTATGTGATATTCTTGTATGCCAACTTTTTTTATATACTCGTAATTATGTTACGTGGTTATAAATAACTCATTCTACTCTGGGCTTTAGTTTTTAGCTCTTTTTGGTGAGAACAGACAACCCAGGCCTTCCTTGGTCCACTTTTGTAGGTACTAGGTACTGACCACTGCAGAAAGGGAACACCCTACAAGACCTGCAGTTCTGGAGATTTTCTGATCCAGTTTTTGAGCCATTTAATTTTGGCCATATCAGAATAGCTCATATGTGTAAGCTTCCACATTTTTCCATCTTGCAACAAATCAACTTCAGGACCAAACTTTTAGTTTCTGCCTAATATATCCTACCTGCTGACAGGTGCCATTGTAAAGAAACAAATGTAATCATCCTGATTTCGCATGATAATCGCATATTAGCGATGATCTGTGTATATTAATACATACATTTATATATATCCAGCCACAAAATTTTACTGAAGTGGTGCCTTAACCTTTGAGGACTGACAGACGGCCCTCTGGGTGAACGTTTCTGGATTTCAGGTTTTGTAAAGAAGAAGCGACCAGGCAGGTGAAATTAACCCAAATGCATGTTTATTGAAGTCAACAACTCAACTGGTAACTCAACCGAACAAACAAACAAAAAGTAAAACGAATACCATATGAACATAACAGCCAACAGACGCAAACCCACCACAGCATGCGGTTGGGTGTTGCCTTTGTGACATCATCAGCCATAGTACAAATAAACAGACATGACAGCACTATTCTCATGTGATATGGATATTTATTTCGAAAGGAAGACTTTTCATCCAAAATCATAATTCTAAAAAAAAACAGACACTGTTTTAGTCATCATCGAAACCAGAACGTTTCTGTGAACGCCAAAAACAAAGAGTGTCTCCGGAGTCTGATTGGGTCGCTTGTTACACACCTCACACTCATACACAAACACACACCGTGTATCCAAGGTCTGTGTGCAAAGTGTATGTGTGCGCGCTCATAAGAGTATCCAGTAAAGGCAACACTATATACATGAAATTATAGAAAAATGGTACGCAAAAACAACTTTTCTAACCTTCAAGTTTAGGAGAATCTAATCAAAAGAGAACAAGAAAAAGAAGAAAAAGAAGAAGAAAATGATTATCGATCCAACTGAGAGAAAAAGATTCAAGACTATGCACACCTTTTACAAAACATAATTTAAAGATGAATTTATAAGTGACTAAAAATGAAAGGAGATGAATTGGCGCCAGCGTGCGGCTGCCTGATGGAGTCGAGTGTCGGGGGGCGGGACCAGAAAAGCTGCTGTTTGGCCCCATCTGGTGGCAGCTAGTCAGTACAGCACGGACGCCACCAGATCCGAGTTTGCACAGAACGATTCATCGCCACTGCATTGTTTGAATATAGTAGTGGTTCGAAGAGGAATGAGTCGGTGTTCAGAGCTTACGAATGGGTTTTAACGATGTTTGCAGATCAGAGAAGAGCAGGACAGACCGCTGACCTTGTCTCAGGAGAGGAGCTTGTCGGCACTTATCACCTCCTACGCTATCTACATTACCAACCGTTTCTCATGCAAGCTACATGCTAGCACATTAACTAAGACGAAGGACGCGACGATAGAATACAGGCAAATACAGGTCCATTAGTTTTCAGAAGACATTACACTTTGTCGAGTATGAGGCAGGTATTCGCTTCTCCATTCACAGAGCAGAATTAGGCCGGGGTTAAATACAAATCAGCGGTTACTCTTCAAAGTGGACAATAAACTCTGTGAGACAAAAAAAACAACAACCCGTCCTCCGGTCTGCAGACATGAATACAAAGCTGAGGAGCGCTGCAGAGCAGACGGGCTTCTCCCAAAAATACATCTTATGTGAAGATGTCTGGTGCCGGTCCAAACACTCTTCAAACACTGTTCAAACAAAGGGGACCACAGCACGAACTTAGTCGTCCCGGACTCCAACATTGCTCTCGGGGAAAATACTACACAGCCGACCCACGTTAACCTTAGTGGTGAAGCAAGCCCGAAGACCCAGCTTGCATTGACAGTGCCGGGGGGGGGGAAGAAGGTACCAAAAGAACAATCCCTGAACGTTCCCAAAAAGAGGGGTACAAAAATGATCACAGACTACAGCAAACGGATCTCTGACAAAAAGAAAAACTGCTACATAGGCCACCGCCAGCAAACCTACAGGCGCCATTCTACCAGCAAGGAGAACCGGACATCGATCAGAGGCGGAGGGGGCGGAGGAGCGATGAAAAGAGGAGAAGCTGGGGTGAAGGTGGATCAGGACACAGACTGGATGATTGATTAAAGAATGAAAAGGATTGGACGAGTGGGGCGGAGCGTAAATTGGACGTTTAAGGCCGTAAATGACCTTCTCCAGCGGCGGAGCGGCCCATTCTCGGCTTCCTGCCCACAGAGCCGAACCCTGGCAGGAGCGCAGTCTGGATCAGACCGTAAGTTAAGATCACAAACAGCTTCCACAGCCGCGCCAAGTGGAGCTCACTTGTGCCAAGACCGACGTCGAAAGCTCCACAAAAGCACCGCTCATTTATGGAAACCTTTCGCTTAGCCGGCAAATGATCCCTTCAATAACTAACACACAGATGAGGGCGGAAAGAAACGATAACTGGGACGAAGAACATCTGAGATAGAAGAAAATCCTGCTTCCTGAAGCAGAGACTGTGCCAGCTTCTCACAGGAAGTCGTTTTCAATGAATGGAGTCGCCTCGCTGGGGAAATTGGTCCGCATGAAGGAGAAAAATGGAGGACAGGAACATGTGGGCGGGGTTTGTACAGCTTAGCTTCAACATTCTGAGCAAAAATGATCAAGCAATAGGATGTATGCACTCCGAGACTGAAAAAACCGACAGACACGGCTAACACTGACAGTAACACGAGACACCAGGGAGAGCCAACCTCTCTGACGCCCCCCCCGAAAAAAAAGATCAGTTAAGGTTAGTTTCCTTCGTCGCCACTTCGTTCTTATTCTTCTATTTCTTTTTGCCTCCCACATACTCCGACTCTGCATTCCCACGCTTGTAATAAAAACAGGCAGGCTTTTTTTAAAATTTTTGTTTTTTAGAGTAAATAAGTTACCGCGATGCAGTAACGTTCTGTATGAGAGAGAGAGAGAGAGAGGGAAAGACAGAAGGTAGAGAGAGAGAAAGTGTATTTACAGAACACCAAAAAAGGTTTTGGTCAAGTAAAAAGAATGCTATATGATTCCTTATATATATATATATATATATATTCATATATATATATATATATATATGCTGGAGCCCCCTGGCTTGCTGGCGGAAATGGGCGGGAATGCTATTTCTGCTTGTGGAGCATTGTTGCATTGTGGGAAATTCAGGCTGCACCCGTGTGTTTCTGAGGACGCAGGATTACGTTTGTCAGTCATAATTTGCTTTTCTCTGCCGCGTTGGATGGAGAGAAAAAGGGACAAAAATGCAAAAAAGACAAGAGCAGCTTCGGTTTAAATGTGGAGGAGACGGCTAGGCGCCACGTGTGAGAGGTGAAGTATCGGGTTAGGATACCGGAATGTGAGTTCGAGTTACAATTTAGCCTTGTTGAGGCCCTGGCGGTTAGAAATAGTTAAATGCTCATGTAAAAACGTGTTAGTGTTTAAATAGTTGTTAGTCAGAGGCTGGCGTTTGTTAATCGGAGCGTCGGCGTGCTTTCGAGTCGGCCGGACTCGTGTATGTGTGAGTGTGTGTTTGTGTGTGTGTTTGTGTGTGTGACTTCAGTTCGTCCGTATATCAGTGCAAAAATCTCACGTCCCTGTATCGATGCAAAGAGGGTGGTACCAGCAGAAGCTCAACTCAGCGCTTTATCCTTCCCCTCCCATCTTTCCTCCAACTGAGTGAAGAACTGAAGCCTTGTGAAAACAAATGGAGGTTGTTTTTCCTCCACTCCTGCCCTCTACTCTCCTCTCCTCCACTCCACGTCCTCCTTCTTTTTCCTCCTCCTCCATTCCTCCACCGCTCCGTCCTCCGTCTAGATGAAGTACTCTTTCTTGTCCTCGGCGCCGGAGTGGCCTCCCTCTGCGTTGATGATGGCCGTGTCTGCGTCTGGGGCGTCGTCCGAGCCCTTGGCTTCGTGGGTCAGATACGTTCCTGTGGAAGGAGGGAAAGGAGAGGAGGGAATATGAGGAAGGGGAAGTAGGTGATATGATAGCGGATGCAGGAAACGGGGAAACACTGGAGCTTTAAAAACAGCAAGCTCCAACATGGCGTCCAAATCCTCTGTTTCTCCAGGTTGTTGGGATGTTGAGCCAGATGGGTCGGACCTAAAGCATAACTTCAGTTAATGTCAGATATTTTTTTTTCATTTTTAGTAGAAGTTTCTAGGGGAGCCTTAATTTAAACTTTGTCTAAAGATGTCACAGCAGAATCAAGTGTAAAGGTAAATGTTCCGAAAAAGAAATGAGTGGCGTCAGTACTAAAAGGTTATTTGATAATGTTGATAGTGAACAATCATGTTTTTAATGTATAAATCCTGATGTACACAAAGTATTCCTTTTTTTAAGTCCAGAGAAGCTGAAGGAAAAAAAGGAGGCTCTTAACAAACTCACAGGAGGGGCGTGGCCTGGAGTATTCTGGACACACCCCTAAATAGGAGGCCACTGAAACGGTTTCATCTTTTTGTTGATATATTACCTTTAACCACAGAAACCACTTCATTAAGAGGGATGAAGGCAGAAGGTTCTCAAGGCCTCACAATATTAGTGTGCTATTTTCTCTACTTTTAACGAACTTGTCAGGATGAAAGCTCCAGCTGACCTCTGTCATCCAAATTAAAGTCTCTCTGTCGGATTTTATTTAATTTTGCGACTTTGTTATTGCTATGATCCGAAGAGAAACACCTTCACCTGGTTTTCATGAGCCTACTTTATATCTTAATATTGAAGTCTGTGTCAAAATGAGTTCCTCACCTCTGAAATACAGAATCAGTTTAACTCAAGGTCACATTAGAGGAGGTTCCCAGGGTGTTCCACGGCATGACACAGTCTCCACCCGGGAGACGTGGTTTCAGTCATGTGCTAACATTATGTTACACGAGTGGATGGGGAAAAAAGCGGGGGCTCCTGACAAGAGGCCGAACGGGCGACATAAAAAATAAGGTCACAGACGGGGAAGTGGTGAAAGCCATAGATCAAATGATGGTGGTTGTCTGGAGGAAGATCAAGGACATCCACGTCTGACACCAGATGACGTTGTTAAACGCAGCAGGACCATCTGGGACAATTCCCATACCTGCTCAGAATGTGAGGGGAAAATTCTGAAGAAAATAAAACTCTTTGCTGATCTTAATTTTAAATTGAGTTAAACTTGCAATGCAATGAATAAATTAATGCTTTTTTTCTTTTATCTTTCATCTGCTGCTTTGGTGCTACAATAGCTGCAATCTAACTGCTCCTAGGGCTCTTTCACAACTACCTTAAATGGTCCGGACTTTAGGGCTTTTCAGTCAGATCAGGCCAAATATGCGGGTGTCCAAGGTCCACATTAAAAAGCTGGAGAAGAGGCGGTCCCAGACTCGATCTAACTGAACCATTGGTTTGCATGCATTTTTGGAGGGCACAGTGGTTGGCTACGGTGACAGAGGCTATCAAGCAAGGCGCTACCTGTCCATCAGGAGCGATGACCATTCATACAACCACTGCAATGCACCAATGGAACAGCCATTGGGGGAAACTCTGTTGTTCAAGCACATGTCCTCACGTAATCGGCAAGTTAATTGGGATTGGACGCAGGATGAGTTCACGTCCAGAGTGCCTCCCTGTGGAGGTTTCCCAGGTACAAGTTGACCATACTGTTGAGTTTCAATAAATGTAGGATATTGAGTTGGTCTCAAAACTCAAAATTATAGTTCAGTAAGTTGCATTGAAATTCTAAGTTGTCCTTCCTATTACTTTTTTTTTTTTTTTAACAGTGTAGTAAGAAAAAGGACCAAAACACAGAATAGGACCACACACCTACATAGAAATGAGCTAGTCCACTATTTTTGTTGTTGTTTGTCAGTCTGTCCGGGCGTGACTGTGGGTCACGTGGGGCCATGACATCACACATCTCACTAGAATTGTACTTTGTCCGTTTACATGGCGACGGACACAGCAACGTTCTCAAAAGATCAGCACAATGTGGTGCAAGTGAAGTGTCAAACCCTCCACAAAAGGTTACCAGCTTATGAAAAACCGCTGTGGTTTTAAACGGCTTCCTATTAGAAGGGAACCACCAACTTCTCCGGATAGTCAGGAGCTTCCTTCCAAACCCACACCACATTCGTCTTTGCTCTGGTGACATGTTCCCTAATGTTCGCACTGGCCACCAAGCACTAATGGTGAACCAGCTGGAGGACCAGGAGCACCGGTCTGAACACGGCGTGGAGTCGAAGCTGTCGAGTGTTTATCAACGCCACCAGCTGGGCGGTGAGACACGTCTTTAGTGACCTTTTAAACTCCACCTGTCCCTCGCCCAGAGTTGAGACACATTAGTCTGCTTCGTGCTAAAGAGACCTGATTAAAAGTGGAAAAAAAAGAGATGCTTTTTTTGTTGTCTCCCACTCACAGCGCGGGAGAGCATCACCGAATTAACTAACATCACGGTCAGGAAGCAATTACACCTTTACCGCATTTACTTAAAATCCCACATCGGACCTCATAATTGAAAAATATTCTGCTGAAACCTCGCTGTCGACGGGAAATCTAATCTCCCAGGAGCAAGTGTATTAAAAGGCAATGAATAAACATTTACTTACTGTCACACATTCATTTTCCCATCCTGCTATGAGATTGAGGTTTACGCTTGGACTTTAGATTCAGGTTTGAGCGCGTCTCTTAGTGCCCTTGCGTTTGTATGCATATGCATGTTGTTGGTGTGTAAGACATCCTGCCTTGGTCCGCATGTATCCATATTTATGCACGTGTATCTCGGCCTCAAGCTCATGCATGCATGCATGAGTCGGTCCGTGTGGGTGAGTGTGCGAGCAGTTGACCTTTGTGTCTGATGAGGTATCTGCCGAGGACAATGAGGAGGCAGAGCAGGATGAAGACGATAACGGCCACCACCCCTCCGATTACGGCGTGGTCCACACCCGAAGAGGTCGTCATAGCTGTGGGGTCTGAAGAGGAGGATTGTGGGATGGAGAGTAGGAGGAGGTCATGTTGTAGAGATGAGAAAAACATGAGTCATAAGAGAGGGAGAGAGAGAAGAGGGGAGAATAGATGAGAAAGAGAGAACAAAGAGCAACAGAAAGTGAGACAGTGATGAAAGGACGGGAGAAGGAGCGAGACAGAGATTGAGAGCGGAGAGGAAGGAGGTGGGGAGGTGGAGGACGAACAGTTGTGGAACCAGGAGACGGATGATGAAATACAGCAGAAATAGAGAAAGAGAGACATAGAATAATGGAGAGAGTGATAAAGAGAAGGCAGAAAGAAAAGAAAAAGAAGAGGGGTGTGGAGAAGACTTGTCAATATATATCACCGCGGCACAACAGCAAACCTTCAGAGGACAAAGACAAGGGTATAAAAAAAAAAGCCAGGCAAAATGAAAAGGGTCACTGAATCATCCCTCCGTTAAAATGATGGTGACTAACATGCTCTAGGAATTTTAAGCTGTATATCTACAAGGTCCTCATCACCGGGACAAATCAGCAATCGACAGCAATGGTTATTTCCAGCCTTTGACTTTATCTGAGGGATTTCATACTTGCCATCTATCCACGGCTGGATTTTGAGTTTTGTCAATGGAATCAGGGCTCCACATCCCTCTAGACCCCTAAAGGCCTCAGATTAAAAATTTTCATTCAAACCAACATTTTTTTGATCTGACTACAATCAAAATCCTCTTTCAGTTGAATTCAGCCGACCAGCCAAGTCTACTTTCACAGAGAAGGTAAAAAATACGCTGTAAACCCAAATACGCTACGAGGAACTCAAAAAAGTAAAGCAGCCTGTCGCCACTATTATTATCATTTTTTTTTACAATATGACACAGTATTAGCATTGAAGCTGAAGAGTAATGGTCCTAGGACGGAGCCCTGGGGGACACCAGAGATGAAATGGGCCACTGAAGACAAGGCATCAATCATTAATACTATTGAGAAGTTCTATTCAATTTCTTTCTTTTTTTTTGGCATATTAAAAACATGTGAGGAGAACGGAATTATTTACAATTTATTTTACAACCAAAAAAAGTCTAATAAAGTCAAATCATTTTCTTAAAACAGGCTTTAGCAAAAGGTTGAGCTAATCTAAATTAAAATTAACAATTTTCCATTAAATACAAAGTGACATTATGACATCATTTTTTATTGGCCTGATATATTTTTTTTGTTTTACTGTTTTACTCCGTGTCAAAGATATTTAATTAAAAATGCCCAAAATAATCTAAATACGTAAAGAAATTAATTTTCAAATTTTTCCGTTCAAAATCTTTCAGTTACTTTACCTCTTTTTGATTATAGTTTAATTAAATCATCAGATAATGCAAAATCTTTCTTTTGCCTGTCCTTCTGATTGCAGTTAAATCAAATTACCTATTCAGCCATGTTTTGGACTCTGAGAGGTGAGAGGTGGAAATGAGCCCAGAACCTTCTTGGTGGATCTGAACCCGTCCCACTATTTGCAAAATTTCATATTACTTGAGAATTATTAGTTTCATCAACACAAAGGAAATCAAAAAGTTACTGGGAGCCTAAATGTTTAAGTGAGTAGAAATTCTGTAAGAATTTGAATCGGTGACTCCTCATTCTAATGAATTCATTGAAGCGTTCGGGTTTACAGTGAGGACTATATCAAGAACTAGAACTAGAACAAGAACAATGTGACGGATGCCTTTTATTTGCGTGTTTTCTATTTGTTTCAGCCACATCACTCACTCCTCAGATAATAGAGTTACCTCGGCTGGAGTCATTTGATGGATCATTTATTTTGCCTGACTTTTCTGTAAGCATCAAATGCTAGGTGTGAAAAAGTCACTCATATACGGCTGAAAAGCAGCCCTGGTAAAAGTGGGAGGTGTCGGAAATACGGGAATAAAAAGGAGAAGGAGTTGGAAAGAGATTTCTTACACTTGGTGAGGCTTTGAAGGGTACATTTCAATCAGTCAGAGGAAGAGAAAGCTAGCATATACACCCAGTATGATGGGATAGAAGCCACTGACAACCAGAGATGTAGACAAAAGTGAAACTTGAGACGGAGGGAAGAACAGAAAACGTCGGGGCACTAAATGATGGGCTGGACGGCTACTTCTGGAGGAAAAATTCACACATCAACCAGTCAGAGAAGTAACTGAGCCTGACTACGGAGAACCGGGAGAAAATGGGGAGGTGGGTGGTGGTGGAGGGCAGGGACTCTGACCACCAGTCAGAGTGACACAAATGCACAAACAGAGAGTGGAGCACTCGCTGGGCCGCCGGGCCGGCCGGCGTGGAGGTGAGAGGGGTATGCTGACGAGGCGAGACTGAGAATGAGTCTATAATTCCTGCTGTCAGCGTCAAAGGAGAGCAGACAGGACCCAAGAACACCTCGTAGCCTGACCCCCCACCCCCCACCCATCCCCCAGCACTCACACACACATACACAAACACAGAAAACACACAGAGGAAGTGGAACACTCTGTTAAGGACTTGCACCTCTTAAAGAGGTCAGCATGTGTGCGTGTGTGTGTGTTTGTGTGTGTGTGTGTGTGTGTGTGTGTGTGTGTGTGTGTGTGTGTGTGTGTGTGAAAGAGAGGGGGCTGTAACTCAACAATGTTTAGATTTTTTTCATTAAATAAGACATTTCTTTAATGGTAGTTTGGTTTTTTCGTGTTCACATGACAACAGTGTTTTGTGGTGACCTGAAAATGTTAACTTGTGGTTGTAGGGTGTAATCTTTTGAAAACGCCATAGTAAGGGTTGAAGTGTAAAGTACTGTTGTCCAAGAAGTGCATCACAAATATACATGTTTTTAAAATCAACATATTCCTGATATGACTGTAGAAGTCATATCAGGAAAGATAGTGACAGTCTTGTCACTATCTACCATAGTGACAAGGAGCTACAATCTGCTTTTTCTTCAAAATAGGCCATCCTGACTGCTGGACTGAATAGGAAATGAGATTCCGTCAGCGGAGTAGAGCAGGACGAGTGAGAGTCTGAGAACCTGAGGCTACAGCCACTGCAGGGAATTTATCTCTGTGTCGCACGGAAAAGTGTTTCCATTCCATTTTCCTGCTTATCCGGGGTCAGAGGTTGACAAGGCCGAAACAGACGTCCATCTCCCCAGCAACACAATCCAGCTCATACTGGGAGATCCGGAGGTATTCCAAGACTAGATGAGATATAAAGGCCAACGAGTTCTGGGGTCTCCTTCCAGTTGGACCTGCCTGGTAAACCTTCAAAGACAGGCGGCAAGGAGGCGTCCTGATCAGATGCCTGAACCACCTCAACTGGCTCCTTTCGACGCAAACGAGCAGCGGCTCCCTTCCAGTGTCTGAGCTCCTCACTTCATCTCTAAGGCTGATGTCAGCTACCCTTTGTAAGAAGCTCATTTCAGCCTCTGGTATCCTTGACAACATTCTTTCAGTCACTACCCAGAGCCAGGCCGGTAAATGGACAGCTTTGCCTAACGACTCAGTTCTCTCTTCACCACAACGGACCAATACAACCCCGGCATTACTGCTGATGCTGCACCCAACTGCCTGCTCATCTCACTTTCCAATTGCCCATCAGTGAAGAACAAGCCATCAAGAAACCTGAACTCTGGGGACAGTCAACCGTTCTCCGACAGAGAAGCATGTCCTCAGATTTGTAGCTGCTGGACCTCATACCAGACACTCCACACTCAGAGGCAAAATGCTCCAGTGGATGCCAGAAAAAGGGGTTCACGTCTTTCAAATTTGCTGTTAGTATTGTAATATGATGTCTCATGTGTATCTTTGTAATGACACGGCTGCACATAAAGCGTAGCTGTGAGGTATGTCAGCGGACAGAACAACCACAAAGCCAAGGACAGTCTGTCCTGCAGAAGTGCGAAGTGTTACACTGCGTACTGCTGGCTTTGCATGCATACTACAGCGTCTTCCTTAGTTTTTGCATCTGCAGGTATGCAAAGATTGTTTTCACGACGCTGTCACATGAACGTGAAAATGCAATAAGACAACCCTTTCCATTTTTGGCAAAACTGTTGTGTAAACTCAGCCTGAATGTGTGTGTTTGGATGTGAGCTTTTGATTTAAGCTTGTCTGTGCACACATGGACAAATACACAAACCAATGTGGGCAGGAGTTTAAAATATTTAACAGTCCAAGACCAAAACAGACGGGAGTACAGACAGTCAAACCCACAGATGGACAGACAGAGAAAAACTTTGAATGACAGGGAGTCATAGCTCCAGGTGACTGGTGGAAAAGTTATACCTGCAATGTTCTCTGGAGCATCTTCTCGAGTGGGGAATTGAATGAGTAGATGGGTAAATGAATGCATGGATGGACAGATGGATGCATGACAGAGAAGCACGTCGTGGTTTAGGGTTAGGGATTATTAACAGAAAGAAAGAAAGAGGGAAACAGAAAAACAAAGAAAAAAAACATCAAACTCCTGTGACAAGGAGACACGAATGCCACTTTTTCCATCATTGTGTGTCTCTTCAAGTTTACCCTTGCTGTCAGCCTTGTGTGTGTGTGTGTGTGTGTGTGTGCGTGCGTGCGTGTGCTGCTGTGTGTGTGTGCGTGGGTGTGGGTGTTAAAATCTCTTTCAACTCTATCACAAAATTTTGTTTGTTAGCAAGTGTGTGTGCAAGAGTGTTGGTCAGATGGTTTTACCTGTGAACGTGTACACTCCGTTCAGCCGGACGGAAACTGAGGGAGTAACGGTGGAAGCGGCGGAGGAGTAAGAGGGAGCGGCAATGGAAGGAGTGATACTCGCTGAGGAGGAGTCAGTGGAGAGTGGCAGGTCAGGGAAGAGGGCATTGGAGAGGGCAGTGGTGGACATGGTTGTCGCAGCGTAAGCCGTGGAGGTTGTGGGAGAAGGGGAAATGTCAGTAGAGGAGGAGGAGATGAGGTCAGGAGGGGAGGAGGAGGAGGAGGAGAGGTCACGAGGGGAGGATGAGGAGGAGAGGAGGTCAGGAGGGGAGGAGGAGGAGAAGAGGAGGTCAGGAGGGGAGGAGGAGAGGAGGTCAGGAGGAGAGGAGGAGGAGAAGACGTCAGGAGGGGAGGAGAAGGAGATGAGGCCAGGAGGGGAGAAGGAGGTGGAGGAGGAGATGAGGTCAGGGGGGGAGGAGGTAGTGGGATCAGAACCAGAGCCAGAGAGGACTTCAGGAGGAGAGGAAGAGGGTGAGGAGAAGGAGGAAGTGGGAAAGGAGACTGTGCTGCTGTCCAGGGCGTCTGAGTCTTGGGAAGAGGAGCGAATGAGCAAGCAAAGTGCAAAAATGGCCATGGATCAAACGAACGGGTGACATAAAAGTGAAAGGATAGAAGCGCCACACAAGCAAAAGCAATTGGATGGCAAAGCGGTGGCGGTGGCGGTGGCGCGGTTGAATGAGAGAAATAAAAAAAAATAATTAAAAAAAACAGGAGGAAAGACATGAATCAAAATCAGAAGAGAAAATAAGTGGAAGTTCAAGCAAAATGACAGGAATAAAAAAATGTGATGAAGAAACATAAAAGAAGAAGAAGATATCCCAACTGTCTCGACCCGTCCTTCTCGCTCTCTCTCTCTCTCTCTCGCTCTCTCTCTCTCTCTCGTTTTACCTTGCACCACGAGTATGTACTGCCCCTGGCTGCTTCCAATGCCGTTGTCAGCGTGGCAGAGGTAGACGCCATTATCTGATTTGTTGAGCATCTCGAAGCGCAGGAATGCACCGTCGATCTTGGCCTGTGGGGGGAGCTCTCCATCCTTCCTTTCCCAGTGGAAGGCGGCAGACCTGAGAGAAAGAGAGACACAGACAAGAGTCCATCCCCGAGTTGAACTGAAGGTATTCTGCACATTTTTACCAACGACAAAAGTAAAGTAACTTAAAGTACAAACCACAAGGGATGCTGGGATATGTTGAGTGATGAGAGGAGAAGGGAGCTTTGTGCGAGTGATGCAGGAAAAAAGATTAGATGATCGAGGGTGAAATAGAGATGGAGAGGGAAAGAGAAGGAATGGTTGAATGGAGCCTGGGGTAATGAAGATGGAACAAGAAAAGGTAAAAGCAGGACAGAGGGGCGACTGAGAACGTATAGGTGCGGAATCGGGATGCGAGGAGAGAGGGGTAAGAGTTGTCGCCCCAGACGGGGAAAAGGTATGACGGAGGAAATGATGGAAATGAGAGAGGAGATTAAAGGAGACGGAAGGAGAGGAAGACAACTGAATCACAGATAAGCGTTTCAAATCAGCCGGCGTTAAAGAATCCATTCTGCATAACAGATCGTGTGTGAGAGAGATAGCGAGACGTGCCTCGATAAAGGAATCAATTATGTAAATGTGAGAGTCCTTAAGCGCTGTACAGTAATTACAATGATGAGGAGTCTGAACTCAGGACAGACATGAATGAGTGGATTGATTAATCGCTCCTGGAAATAGTGGGAAAAAAAGCCCTAACCTTAAAGGTTCAGCGTGTGAAAAGCGATTGAACTGTTAAAAAAAGAGGAAGGAACAACTCTAAGACAAAACCTTGCAGACCAATATTTAAAAATCCAGCTGGTTGCTCCCGAGAGGACTCTATCTATCTGCTGTAGCTGAGGGGCAAAACAATCTCCGACTGAGTGTTGAGCGCTCATGGCCTGCTGCTCCCTTGACACCTGCTGCTGAGCAAACACATGGAGGACCTCACTGTGAGGCTCAACGATTGGAAATGTTTGTCATTCGAAGAATTAGACCATGCTGTGAAAAAGTATTGGACCCCATCCCGAGTGAATCTATTTGTATTTGCAACTGCAACTATACAGAGTCGGATCAAAACCTGAGTAAAGACAAAATGCAGGTTTTCAATTATGTTTTTAAGGCAAAATGTTATATAATACCTGAATCACCAGTGTGATGGTATTAATCTCCCTGGACTGGAGGTTGACTGACCCAAGTCTTCTTCATTTGTAGATTATATGTCTAACATAATCTAGAGTTCCAGAACCTTAAAAATAACTTTGTAACCCTGCACCGACTGATAGATTTCAATCCCCTTCATCCTCATCCCCTCCGGAATTTCTTTTGATTTTGACATAGTGTGCTACTGGTGAGACCAAAGAGTCAGCTTCCTTCTTTGGAGAATGGCTGTATTGAAGTGATGATGTGGTTGATCAGGTCTGGTAGTGATCAAGTCTGGATTTGTCTAGTCCGGCTGAAAGCAGGTATCATCAGCATTAATAACTGGATTATAACTGGTTTGTAAGGTGGCCCAATTTGTATTAAATACACTTTTTGGTTCAACAAAAATAATCATTATTGAAGTCGTATTTTGTATTTCCGATTGCCTTGTTTAAGTCGTGACACAATTTGGTATCAGATACAGAAAAATACAGAAAGTCAGGTGGGATTAAATAGTTTTTAAGGAGTGTAAAACATTACAATGCTTACAAAACTATCTTTACAGTACAGTCATCTTTCTCAAGGTACATATAAGCATAAAAAAGATGTGTGTTTCAATCATGTTTGGCTTCATCGTCTGGTTACCTGCAATAAAAGCTAATCGGATGTGGCATTATACCGCCTCCAATGCTAAATTATATGCAATTAACCGAACAATTAACTTCACATTTACAAGCTGTAACTGGTACAGTGCTATTACACATAAAGCTCAGAAGTCAATACAGCACTTAGGTTAAGTGCACAAAGCCGATTGGTCAGACGGCCATACTGATAATTGCCATCATGCACCTCTTAAATGAGTATTTTTCTTTGCTACGAGCTCCGCTTAAATTAGCATGCATGCATTAGTAAACATTGCACAAATGCCACCACAAGCCCCAAGACATTATTTACTGTAATTATAAGCACGCTGGAGCATATTCCTCCCTCACGCATCTATAATCATTTTCACCGTAAAGAATTAGCCTGCGGGTGTTACGGTTGAATTATTAACTTAACATATTCTGCGTTATGTTAATGTTTCCAAAGGCTTTGTAATCCAGCACGTGTTTGTGTAAGACATATCAGCTATCTGATCGGTACTTCTAGGGATTATGAAGGATAAATCTGATGCTGTTGTTCTAATTCTCAACAGATCCCCAGAGCTAGATACACAGTCCAACTATCATTACTGTCTGGCATCACTATCCAGTCCATATATCCATATTTTAAGTTGCTCCAATCATTATTTTGCATTCATTCATTTCTAAGAGCATTAGATGCTATCAATAGGAATTCAAACAGGAATAAATATAGCACTTAAACCATTTTCAGAAGCGGGTTAATGCATGTTCGAGCACCAGACTGACTCAAACTAAACCAGAACAACCATTGTGACAAGGATTCAGTCATAGAGTACCATAATGTTGCTCATGGAACTTAGAACGGGAGAGCATAATAAACTATATCCAACTTTTAAACTTATACCAGCAAGAGTGAAGGGAAAGGGTAAGAATATGGTAGTGGGAGAAGCTCTGTTGTCTGGGTTTAGAGATGGGGGCACTGGCCAGAAGGCTGGAGGCAGAGTGGGAGATGTTCTTTGGACGTGAGGAGGATGGAAAGGATTAGAGTGGAGCACTTCAGAGGGACAGTTCAGGTTAGACGTATTGGAGACAAAGTAAGAGCTGCCAGTTTGAGATGGTCAAGACATAAGGAAGCTTGAGATGAAGCTACCAGGCAGGAGAAAGAGGGGCCAACCGAAGAAGAGGTTTCTGGAATGTGATGAAAGGGGACATGCAGTTGGTTGGAGTAGTAAAGGTGGATACAGAAGACAGGAAAAGATAGAATCAGAGGATGTGCTGTGGAGAAGCCTAAAGGGAAGAGCCGGAAGAAGAAGAAGAAGAAGCATAGACAATAGCAAAAGTAATAAAAACAGGAATAAATGATGTACTATTTTGAGCTGTAGATGAATTCATCTTTGAACGCTCAAATAAACCAGAAGACCCCGTCTTAAAATCATCAACTGATCCGGAACAATGATGCAGCTCATTGATAAGATTAGAACTTGAGAGCAGAATAAACGTTATCAAGCTGAGAAACAGTATTTTCAACTCGTGCGACAACTTCTGGTTCCTCTTTCTCATGGCGTTGGCTAAGAGTGAGAGGACTCAACTGCTGAATATATCCGTCCTCATCCCCGGATTACTGTAATCCTGTTACATGTCACCTGCTGTTTTTCTAACGGTGCCCACGACATCGGACACATAAGGAAGCTTCGGCCAAATAGGTCAAACTTCTTAGAGGCTTTTAGGTTGTAAATGTGTGAAGTGAGCAGTCAGAGGGAGCCTAAATTGGTTAAATGACCTCAAGTGCAATGCGAAAAGCGATGTGATTGCGAAAACCTTCCAGGGGCGGCTGATTGGATCAGGTGGGAAGTATAATAGAATGTAGAGCACAAATCTCCCCTGTCTTCTGTAAGAAAGCTCCTCCATCCAGGCATCACGGAAACAGTATCGAATTGGATACGGTAAGTTATTCTTTTGACAGGATGTGACCATGGAGAGAGGAGTGTGTATCGCAGAATGGAGTGTGACTTTTATTGAGCTTGATTGGGGAGGGCAACTGGAGCAGAGGCGAGCGATGTGAGTGGCTGGGCGTGTCAGAGGAAAGGTGTTGTTGCAGTGATTGGGTTTTGATTGACAGCTGCAGGGGCAGGCAGTATCTGATTTGATCGGACACTAACTCATCCCTCACACAAGCACACTAACACACACAAACACACACACAGTGGCTTTCTCTTGTTTGCTCTCTCTGTCTTACTCATCCGCTGCTTGTCACCAAATCTTTCTGTCTCCCCTTCGCCCAGACTCCACTCCACTTCCCTCTCTCTCTCCTGTCAGATTGTTTTCTTTCCTACCAGGCTTTTCCTTTGCTTGGCTTTTTTTTTGCACCACTCTCCCATTTTCTCCTATTCTAAAGGTTTTTTTTTTCTTTTTTTCTTGCATACAGCTTCTGCCAATTAGGCTGTTGTTTATCATAATTTCCCCCCTTTATTATGAATTAAATATGTTCTTCCAAGTTGGAGCTGAATTGCATTGTCAGGGCTTCAAAGAATCGTTTATTAACCACATTCCTTATATTGAACTCACATCATGCCAAGGAGTTCTCCACAGACTCTTGTCACAAATAAATAGATTTCAAGCTGGGAATCGAACCCCTGACTGCAGCACAGGGTTCATGCCTTGCTTTTCTTTCTGTATATAATTTATCAGCTCCCTTGCTGCCTGTAAAAGCATGTGCATGCAGATCACAGTCCCTACCCCCTATCTAGTGTACATGCCAATCAAACTAAACAGCTAATCCTATTCTTAGCCACTTCTGTGATGAGCTGACAGGGGTGTGAGAGGAGATAAGGGATAGGGAAGGAGAGGGGCGGGTCTCGGTAGCCTAAGATGAGGAGGATGGATGGGGAGGAGAGGCGAAAGGTGTGAGCAGAGATAGAGGAGGGTGAAGGAAGGAGAGGAGGAGGGCGAGGAGGCACCGTGAGAAGACGGAGGGGAGCGAAAGAGCTGCGAGCGACATGGTGGCGGGGAGATACCCGATGAGGGAGGTGGAGGCTGGGGAGTGGATCAATAGTGCGGGTTGGATGGAGGTTCATCTATAATGCAGAAAGACCAGGAGAATGAGAGTATTTGTGTGGGCAGGATTTAAGATGAGGGTTGCTGTTTGTTGCTGTGTGCCAGAGTATCACAATAAATATGTACACACTCTATCGGCACACACGCCATATCGCCGATCAGTGAGCTTGTACCAGCAGGTGTTCACCTCATGGCGTAAGTGTGTGTGTGCGGCTCTTGTTCCACAACCTCCGCATGAAGGTGCCACACAACGAACATTAATTAATTAGCTTACGAGTGTGTGATTGTATTCAGATTTCCAGGGTTTGACATGTAGCCTTAGGGGGGTGTGTTCCTGTGTGTGGGTTTGGTGTTTAGATTATTTTGTGATGAGTGATTGTTTACCTAATTCGACCCCTTTACAGTTGATAAATGGAGGTTAGTTTTCGTTTAAGTGCCTCTAGAAGTGAATGGAGACCAACAAGATGGATGGAGAAGGTTTGATAGGAGCGAATACAGCAGTGCACGACCTGGCATGTTTATTTATTTACCTGGCTTTGGTGAGATAAGGAGGCCAGGTTACTATGTCAGAGGATATAACGATTCTCTAGTGAGTTATGCACACAGAAAATGGGAACACTGGTACCAGTACATTGGTATATATTTGTTACTTACTGGTAATTTCAGAAAAGTTCATTAAGAACATTAAAGCTGTGGCAACATTTTGGTTGAAATGGATGGTAATGTGGAATGAAATGTGGCAGGAACAACGGAAGGGTAAAACATCTCATTTGACATCTCATTTCCCAAGACTTTGTCCTATGTTAGCATCAAACAGTCTAAATGTCCATTTTCTGTCAGTCCTAGACTTAAACCAGGAGACTAGGTCATCTGAAAAACTGGATTACTCATTATTAACTGAGAGTAAAAGAACAGTTAAAGTAAGTTGAGGTTGTAGATACACCCTCAACTTGGTAGCCTAAGATGAGATGGATGGATGGGGAGGAAAGGCCTAATTAAGTACAATAAGTCTTTATGAAATTGCTATAACAGCCAGCGCTAACAATGCTGCCTGAGGACAAAGGATTGGACATAAGAAAATGCAAAAAAAAATCCACATGATTCCCAATCTGACTGTTCTCATTCATGTCACATGACCACTATATATATGATCTATGACCACATTTTTGGAGGACAAAAAAAAAGAAGTAATGCAGTCACCTTATCCTTGAATTAGGAGTTAAATTATATATTGTTATGATACTTTGTTGATTTATTTGAATAAAAAAATGTTTATTCTCAACCTTTCCTCAAAATATGCAGGATCTCCAATCATTCCTGTTTAAAATGTATATACAGTGGATCCTGGGAAGATGTACACTGCTGCTCTATGATGGCAGGGATGGATGAGAGACAATCATAGTGATCCAGGTCCAAAACTCTCAGCTCCTTTCGCACTTGATATTGATGTAAGTGAGCCTCAAAAACTATTTTCAACAATTCACCAATACGTCACTGAGAGCTGTCTGAGCACTGGAATGACTCTCCTTGAAACTTCTGGCTATTCCTTCTCCAGTGATATCTAAATCCGTGTCTTTCTATTTTAGTTTTAATTGCTAACCTGCCCAGTCTTTCTCTGACACTTTTGCACGCTTCATCATCACTTTATCTTGTCAGTTGTGTTGACTTTGCATGCAAATGAAATCACAAGCACCCTTGCTGGTTAGTGAAGGGTGATCAGATGTCTCTGGTGTCTATGGTTCAAAACCGTTGCTTAGTTTGTCATACCACAAACCAGATGAATTAGGAGAGAGCATGATGGATCCACTGTAAAGATGAAACCATGTGACTAGTGGTTGTCATCGTACCCTTTTTCTTTGTCCCGCTGTCGTCTCTGCCATCATGGCTGCTAAGCTACCGCTCGATGATGAAGTTGAAAGGCTAATATATCATATTTATCTAATTCTGGAGTTTATTTTTTCATGCCTGTGTATGCTAGCTGACCTTTCATAAGCTGAGTCATTCTTGACGTCGTTACAAGGGGGAAGGTCGAATATGAGATAAATTATAATGCTGTAAGAGGAATGAGATGAACCCAGCTGCAAATGGGTCACAAGCCAGTGGGCTTCAAGTGTCCGACCACAGCCCCGGATAAGTTGTGAGGGTTGTGTCAGGAAGGGCATCTGGTGTAAAACCTATGCCATATCCATATAAGCAGAACAAAACTGATTTCTAAACAGGACGGGTTTGGGCCCGGCTTAACAAATTCCGTCACTGGTACAGTTAGCCAGCAGGGTACCGACATATGTAAGTGATAACAGGTGATCCACTGCGGGGACCCGGAAAGCGATCAGCAGAAATACGAAGAAGAAGATGAGGTATGAGTTGTCACAGAATTTGAATTGATACTGTGCATTTAAGTAATATTGGAATGTTCTTTTGCAACACCCTGTTGAGAAAAGAGGCGATAAGCAATCTCCGCTGAACAAGGTTTTGTACCTGTGGAGAAATGCCCAAACACTTTTGTTGAGTGATTGTGTGTATCTGTATGAGGACGTATCTACTGTAGTGTATGTGAATCGTTCTTACTCTGGGTTGCTGTTTCCCAAACAATGGAGATGAAACTTCTCCCCCTCTCTAGGAAACATGTTCTGGGGCTGGATCTGCACGTTTGGGGAATCTGCATATTGAAAAACAAACACACACAGATGCAGACACAGATTATGGTTATAGAAAACAGCACATACATCGGCACAGCACCCACAATCTCGTTCATCTACGTCTACTCCCATCTGCATCCTGGGGGCGTAACCATGCCTCTGCCTCCTACTATGACATTACCCCTTACACAACGACATCACCCTCTCACAGAGATGCAGTGCAGCAGTCTAACCCACAGGGTGGCAGCACCGACACAGACTCAGATGCAGCTCTTTTTAAATTTCATTTTTCATGATAACTGGCTCTGACAATCCACAGTGATTGGACTTTGGGGGAGTGGACCAGCAGAGGAAAGTGAAATTCCTGTGTGGTCATTATTACAGGTAGCAACGGCAAAATTACTGTAGCACAGCCCAAACTGCAAGAGGTGGGACTGTTCAGATGTAAAAGAGAGGAGGAAGGCAGAAATAAAATAAATTTGTGCACAGACTCTCTTCCTTCCATCCCTGTTTTCAGGTTGACTCACACAACACATGCAGAGCCTGCTCGGTCCTCTTGTCGCCAGGTTTGAGGGAGGCATGGTGGACGGCGCAGGTGATGAGGGCTTCGTCGTCACTGCGACTAACTTCCAGGGTGAGCTCGCTGGTCACGTTGTTTGTGAGATCATCTGGAACGGACTGCACCACGTCTGGAATTCCTGCGGCGAAGAAAATGGAGGAAACAGTCATGTGAGGCCCCGGGTATAAAAAAAACTAAAAACCCACCAGGTTTAAGCTACTGCATTGTGAGAAATTCCTCTGCTGTAATTGGGATGAGGAGGTTTCACGTTGTAGAACTGAACTGCACTGGCACCCATTTGTTCTCATTAAATGATAAACGCCTTTTCCGTGCAGTTACCTTGGTGTTTTGTTCTGCTATCTATCACTATATGCCATATACTCCAGGTCTATACTCCAGCATTTCCAAACATTTTGTCACTAAAAGGACACTTTTTTTTTTCCCGCTGAGGCATTCCCTGATAGGTCCAATAAAATGTGATCGTAAAAAACCTGCAGGGTTACCTTGGAAGTTTCAAGGACGAGCTGCAGCAACAAAGGGCAGAGCTGGGGATTCCACTCGCTTTGGCAAAAAAAATTTCACAATGATGAGCCAATTAGCTGATTGACAGACAACTGAGCAACAAGCATTTATGTCATTAATCAAGCTAAACCGACAAACGTTACTGGCAACAGCTTTTTTCTTTCTTGTGTCCTTTTTTGGGGAACAAAATGAACCAATTTTTCTACTCTGGCTCTGAAATATTATGATGGGCTTTTTGCTCCATTTACTGGCTTTTCAAACTATTAATCAAAGAGATAATATTTGTATGAATATATGATCAAAAGAATCCTTTTTCCAAAATACCTGGATTTCGCTCACTCTTAAATCTCCAGTCTATCCCGCCACCACACACTTATTCATCAGGAAACACATTAAACATGTGGGAATTGCCCTTTCCTTCCACCTTTAACATCATTAAACTGCATGCAGCTCCCTCATGTTTGCTAACCAGCCATGTTCGTCTGTGATGTTTCATGCTGAAGGACACCAAAGGGATGAGAATCCTCTAATGCTGCTCTGAAGTCCAGCTTTCTTTGGACTCACTTGCTGTTGCTTAGGAAACCGCTTGTATTTACATGGTCATGCAATTTATCGCTGAGAATGGATGGGAACCAACCAATATACAAGAGCAGAGAGACAGGGAGAATCGACAGACTCGTTATGGCGAGCTGTTGCAGCCGTATTTTGATTTTCAGGATGTTGAAACAGGTGCGGTTTTATGATGGAGTAAAAATCAATAAGCACATATTTTCTCAGAATGCACCGATACAACTTTTGTCAGACCATGCAGGAGTACTTACATCGGAGTACTCATTGATTCTGATACTTTACACTCAGGTACAGTTTATTTTTCAAACGTATTTTATTTTCATCAGATATTGCTGTGATGCTGACGTCTAAAATGCCGTGCAATGGGCAGCCGATGTGATTTTTCACAAAGTTGTGAAGCTTCGGTAGCACAAGATCTGTGATGTAGTGACTGCTGGGAATCTCAAATTTGGGCTCTAGTGCGCTGATGAAGATGAAGAAATCCTGTATCATCTACATCCCATACAGGGTTTATAAATAACACAGTTTACAGGGGACAATATGCATTCTAAGTGCATGGCATTGAGTGATATTGCTGATGTAGTGTCTTTGTCATTAAGCTGTACCATTCCATAAAATGGTATTGTTGCCGTAAAGTGTTATTGTTGTTGTGAAGTGCGGTTGTTGCCATAAAGTGTTGTAAGTGACGTAAAGTGGTGTCTTGGTTGTAAAATGGTGGTAATGAAATGAAGTAGTTTTGCTTTTTGGTTTGGTACGTTGGTATCATTGTTAAAGTTGTGTTGGAACTAACAAGTACAAGTATCCGAGCCCATTATCAGCACCAGTACCAATATCAGAATCGGTATCGGTTGTTAAACATTTCACCTTCTGCTCAGTCATTAGAAAATAATTAGTGTAGATATTTTCATATACCTTCATTTTGTTTATTTTACTTTTCTGGCTGCATCCACATCCACATCCACATCCCTCGGCACAGAATGAGAGGAGGGAGAAGAGGAAGTGGGCAGGTGTAAGTGAGTGTGAGATGCAGTGTGAGTGTTAAAGCATAAACACAGTGGAAGCTATCATCTGGAGATCACATTCTATTGTAACCCAAAACATTAGACTGTGTGTGGTCACACTGTGAAAGTGGTTAGTGAGTCTTGGAAAGTGGACCGGAACCTTATCAGTTTCTGCCGGTTGTACTGACACACACACACACGTACACACACACACATGTAAACACACGTATACACACAAATATGGGCACATGTAGGTCAAGCTCATGAATAACATATACACAGGGGAGACAGAGATAGTGGCAGGGGAGCAGATTGGAAAACACACACATACAAACACATTTCCTCTATCTCACTCTTTCTCTCAAACACACAGCTATTACAGACCCAACACCTCCTCCTACATCTCCTCCTACACCTCTTCCTCCTCCGGAGAACTCTTCAAATACCACAGAATCTAATGACATCCCTCTTTTTATTATCATAACCAGTCCTCTGACCTGCAGAGAAAATTAGTTTACTTTCCAGGAGCATTTCAATAATCTTACACCACTCAGAGGAGTATTTTTGTCACTCTCTCTCTTCCTCTCAACGGCACAAATGTAGACAATAAGCCAGCCACCTTTATTAAGATGTTGGGTCTGGGGGAATGAAAAAATTCTTTGTTTACTCACCGACTATATACTCTCATGTATATTCCTTTTTTTAAATCATACAACTGGGTTTTAATAAGTCTCTAAGGCTCAGGGGGGTCACATAAGTGACTCAACAGAGTCATTAACGACAAAAAGTAAGGCACAATCAGTACAAGTGTTTCTTTTCCCAAGACAGCACTGATGCACATTCACTCATAATTCACATTTCCTCAGTTCATTATAAGATAATCAGCAAAGATTTGCATGTCCGCTGCTGGAAGCGGCGCAGCGAGCAGTAACAGGTTTTGTTACACTGGATTACATGCAACCTATAACAGATTCGACCTCTTAAAGGGTCAGTTCACACAAATTAGAAACAAATGCATGTTTCAGCCTCGCGGATCACGTTTCATTGTCCAGGTTTTAAGATATTTGCCTCGGATAATTTTTCCTCCACCCATTCCCATTGGAGTTGAAAGATTCCGCTTGTAGAGCTCAAAGCGTCCTCCCACTGCATAATCTTCAAATCAAGCTGTTAACATACCGAAGAAGATTTCGCTATTTAACTCACAGGGAAAACTGTAGACTGTGTGTTTTGTAGGTAGCACCCAGGATTTTGTTTACGTTTTCGTATTTGCCCCTACTGAATAGTTACAACCATATAAAGGAGAACATACTGCAAAGCTCAGGTTAAACTGATATGTTTAAATATGCGTGGTTTAAGTCTTTGAATACCCTACCGCTTGAAAGAGCCAGTCTGTACCCAAGCCGCAAAGATCTGCACTGATCAACCAGGAGAACTAGACCCCACCTCCAAACCATCAACTTTATATGTTATATCCACCCAACTGTCATGACTGAGGACTAAGAAGTCCGAGAAGAGGCGCTCTCCAAGGTGCTGAACCTGCTGCTGTGAGCAGGAGAACATGATTTTTCTTTTCTTTTTCTCCTGCAACCCATAGAAGTGGGAAGATCTAGTGAGAATAAATAGACGAGTTGTGCTCTTTTTTGTTGAATAGCAGCGAGACAAGGCATGAATGCCTCAGAAAGCTCTGTGTGTTGGAGAGAGCAACAGAAGAGAGGTGAATAGAAGGTGAACTACAGCAAGAAATGTTTCTTTATGATATTAATAACTTACTCAGAATGCTTAATAACTCACTTGTTCACAACTAGATGGTGAAAATAATTGAACGCTTGGCATTCATGAGGACTAAAACAGCTGAAAGAGAGTGAATATTGGCTTTAATGGTGAATACAAAACAAACCCAAAGTCAAAGATATTGTAGCTCCATAGTTGCTGAATATAAATGTTGCTAGTGGAACACAATTGCGACGCATCGACTATAAAGGGAGCCATCATTGGATGCAGCTTGTTTGCATGCATTCCAAGTGGCCTGCAATCTGTTATCGACAAGTTCACTCGTGCATAAAAAAATGAAAGCTGTTCAATGAAGACGCTACAACCAAAGGATCATAGTCATATATTCTAATATATACATAAGCAGTTGGAAGAAAAATTACGCAACCTCCATTGCATACAGTAGTGAGTGTATTTGAAAGATTTACCATTTATCAGCTGTTTGTAATAACCACATGAAACAAGACCAGCTTAAACAGCAAAAAACAAGAGATCTAAGATTTTTCTTCTCACATTTAACATATAATGCCACTTTTGCTGACTACGACGGTCTCAAAATTATTAAACCATCATTGACCTTCACTGCTTTCTTCAGTCAAGTCTTGAATTTAAAGTCCTACATTTAAATCAGGGCTCCATGCATGAACTCCAAGACGTTCACCACTGCTGACCAGCACGAGCACAAGAAATGTCACACAAGCATACTCTGAACAAGATAAGACAAGACGTTCTGGGAAGTTGATCTGTAAATCGATTAAACTTAACTGTAACTTTTGGAGCACGGTGTGTCAGGAGGAGGATTAATGAAGCATGTGTTTGTGTAGATTCTCAATTATACAGGTCATGACAATCCTTGAAGGTTGAATCCAAACCAACACGGCATCTACTTATACCTGAAAGTGTTTACCCTCCCATCCAGGAGGCTTCCTCTCTGTGTATCAAACACCTCACTTGAGGTTTAATACCAAACTCCCGACAAAAAGTAAGGTCCCAACCACTGGTGAAAAATGGCAGGTTTGTGATACTCTATGACTGCTTTTCTTCCTCAGCCATTGCCAGGAAATCGGAGGGGAGAACAAGCTTTAGCTTCGTCATGGCTGAACTTGAATACCATAGGATATCTCTTTGAAGAATACCATAGGATATCTCTTTGAAGAATACCATAGGAAATCTTACAACTGAAAAATGTAGCTGCAACCTAAAATATTGCACAACTGAAAGGCTTATCTATGAGGAAGGCTAAGATTCCTTAGGAATGCTGACAGGAGCTGGTGTTGTGCTACGTATCACATGTTTAGCGGGTCATAGAGTCTCTACAAAGTTCCAGGCAAGCTTGCACCTCCCTATAGACAGATTACGCACTTGCGTAGGGAACCAAAGGGCCGGAAGGTATAGTTGCGTGATCACACCCACCGCAACCAGTACATTGATCAAGCCACTTATCTGCTCCGAAAGAGAGAGAGAGAAAGCAAGAACCAGTTTGGCTCGGGTTCAGAGAGAGAGATGCTTTTTATTAATGCGTTGGGTCCTTTGGAAGCCGCAGTAATCAGTTAAGGCAGCACTTGAAATGTCTGTTGCATTGATCCCTTTTAACTATTCCGGTTTGATTTGTTTATGGCCAATAACTGTATAGTTTGCCAGTAAAGCTAACATACAATTGGGCTTGAATCATTTTGCTTCCAACTGTATCAGTATAAAAGCAACAGAATATATGATGTGGATCTAATGGTTTTGAGGTGTGGCCAATGCATAATATCCACTTCTGATTTATAACCATTAACCTTGAACATCTCACAAAGTCACAAGAATACCAAATCATTACAAAAACATATCATATCATCAAAGTTAGTTTTTTAATGCCAAATAAATGATTAAACATAAACATCAATATTCAATTAGTGTTAGCACGTGGGGCGTTCTCCTTCTTTAATATTTAAGCCGGGATGGCTATACTCCAGCACCCGCTAAAAATTTAATGGGATGCCTGCACTTTTTTCATTAAAACTCCGATTCCTCCAATAAAATGGTGACTAACTTCCCCCAAGGTGGGGATCTGGTGCTGATGAGGTGCTGATGCTGGTGATACTGAAACCCTCCAACATACATTTCACCATAAAATAATCATATGAAGAGTAACAAACAAGCAGATGCAACAATTACTGCTTCCAGCATGTGTATCGTTCTTTAATCCAGCGGTCTTGCTGGTACCAGTCGTTCCCAATTAGACCTGAAACAGTTCATCAATGAACCAATTAGAAGATGGAAACGAAATAATTTTGTCTATAATGAGATGCAAATTAGATTTTTCCAATCACATTCAGGAATCTAGCAGCCATAAGAGATAAATCCCTGTCTCTTAACACATGTTAACACAGGTGGGGTCATAAAATTAAGCAGTTTAGTTTTATTAACAAAACAGTCCTCTCTCAAACTTTGGTTTTTAATTGATTAATAACAACTGATAGGACCAAAACAGGACTTCTTTAGAAGTGTGTACACTTGTGAACACAACCAGTGGACAAGGAAACATTCACAATCAATAGAATAGTTGGGGCAACGCTGTTAAAAACCTCTTCAGGAAAACTGTCAGGTAAACAATCTGAAGGATTCAAGAATGGCTTTACCTGAACCTCTACGACCTTCAATGCATCCTTTTAAATAGACTGAATGATGCTGAGCGACCAAGACATCATCAACGCCATTTGTGAGCAAAGATTCCGGCAGAAGCAGGTCCCCTCCAAGTTCAATAATCGATGGCGGCAGACAAACTAAGTGGGAACAGTGGTCCTCATCTCAAAGAGGATAGAAAGGGACAAGGTCTCCCTAGTTCAGGCAGAGAAGTCGAGTGTGCTGCCACAGCCACACATGCACACACTGCATGCATCACCCTCCTCACTGGCCTTCAAACGTAGCTATTTCCCAAGCTTTTGGTGGTCTATTTAAGCTGCAACGACTTCACAAGCCTCCCTCTGCCTGTCTTGCTGCTACTGCCGCTGCTCTGCATATGTTTTGCCGGCTGTACTTTCAGTCGCGCCACCACCCCACCATCCACCTGCAGGCTCCGATAAAGGGGGTTCAGTAGTTGACTCATCACTCCCAAAAACAATCTCCTTGTTTAAAATGCCTGCAGGGAGTGAAAGGGTCGGAGCCTAGGCGCCAAAGTCAAACTATGTTCAAACAAACATGAGTTGTGTGGCTGAATTTAAAATATACCTCCCATCATCTTAACAATCCAAATAATGTTTGAATGAACATGGAATAGCATTTTTGCTGTAAATGTCCATGATATGTCCCATTCTCCTATTTTGTCATAAAGCTGCTGCTCTGCGTATATAATGCTTCCCAACCACCATCCCAGCATCCACCTGTCGGCCCTGGTTAAGGTTTTTTTTTTCCACATCGGTCCCCCAAATTTCTACACAAACATATCTGTGAGAAATGATGAGATGAAACATGAGGTCACTGATCAGTTGTCTCTCGTCATCACTAAGATGAAGCTGAAGGCCAGAGGCGCTCAAACTTTGAATGCTTTGCTCCCTGGGAAAGGGTTGGCCCCCCTGATGTTAGGTCGCACCCCCACACTGCCTGTTTTGAAATCCCGCCTTAAAATGTACAACTCTGTTGTTTGTCCCCTGTGTTTATAAATAAAGTTGGGTTGAATTGAGTATGTTCTGCTGTTGTGATAATAAACACGGCAATTTCTGAGTTCTTGGACTGAAATATGTTTTTTTTTCCTTCTGGGCTGTTAGTCTGATAAAAGAAGTAATTAAAAGGTGACTTTATAATCACGGGCATGTTTCAGTATATATGGACATTTTATATGGAACCCACTGTCAAACCCAAAATAATAATATTTACCCAGGAAGAAAGTAATCCTGAGCTGAAGCCCCATCCTGGATTAAAAATAACTGAGATAAAACCGTTTAGAGCACCGTGAGGACGGCAGGATGGATGAGTGAGTAAAATATCCTTATTATTCAACAACTTTTCAAGCTAGACAAAACGCTTAACCCCTCAGCTCCTCCTGGGAAACTGTTCAGTTGCCAGGAGTTGAAGACCGTGGTTCCACTTGGCATCTCGGAGGTGTGAGAATATGCGACCGTGAATAGAACGGAGCATATGGCTTAGCACCGCAGTGCACGCTCAGCAAAAGCCCAGCCTCTGTGGATGAGGGGAAGGTTTGAAAATAATCAAAACAGTCATCACTTTTAAGCTTAAATCGGATTACGGCAAGCGGAGGCACTCAGGTCTGATTTAAACATTCATACGAGGTCATTTAATTTGGCGAGTGGTTTAATTAGTCCTTTTACTTACAGTGTATGCAGGAAAACATTTTGTTTCCGACTGCCCAGAGGGGCAGGCGAACAAGTAGGCGTGCTTTTAACTGCCGCATAGACATTTTTCTGTGTCTTTCTTTTTTTTTTTTTTTACCAAACTTTGATTCAGATCTTAATTCCGACACCTTGTTTAGCTCACAGTTACTGGACAAGTTGGTTGATATATTCAGATTTAACACAGAGCCGGTGAAATTTGATACAATATTCAAAATCTTCTTTGACTTAAATAAGGGATTTATCTTTGAAGTAAACCGTCAATCAGAAATCTTAAACATCAACTTGACCATTTTTTTCCCCCTGTGCATTAACAGTGCAAAAATAATAATAAACAATAATAATAGGACGTTGTTTACAAGCCATGAAGAAAGTCAGGAGTAGCTTATGTTAAAATGTGTGTTGGTGTGTGTCAGTCTGTGGCAGTGGATATTATTTGGATGGAAGAAATTCGACTATGGTATAATGATAAAAACAACATTTTTAAACAACAAACATGATGATAATAATTTAAAGTATAGCTATTATTGAAAGTTGAATCTGAAAGTTGAAACCTCTCATCTCAGACGCTTCCTCTGGTAGACAAAGATGAAAGTGGGCCTGAGGGGATACTACAGGGCTTGTGTCCATTCATATGTTTAGTGTTCTGAGAGACAGATGGAGGGAAAAGGCTCCTAGTTCAATTGGGACCAAGGCACAAAATAAAACAACAAACAAAGAAGAAAACTTCTGTGTGTAGTAAGTTTCTTCAAATCAATATAAGTTTGTGCACATTGGTGACAATAGGCCACACTATTCTGTCTTCATCTTGTATTATTGTTTTAGAGGGGTAGCCAGGGGGTGTCTTTGGTCAGCTTTAGGATGAATGACTGCTGGGGATTCAGGAATTTAACCTCCAGTGAGGTTCCGGTACGTTGCAGGTCTTTACAGACCATGAATCAATGGTGTGAATCATTAAGGACAAAGTTCAACTTGAACTTTGAGCTATCTAATTGAATCGGCTGGATCGTCATGTGAGTCGTCGGCATCACATTATCCAATGAGTGAATGATGGAGATACTGTACGAGGAGATACCGACACCCATTCCTCCTCAAAGAAAGATGATTTTGCTCATATCGCGGCTATTTTAAGCAGCTGGATACTTGTCCCACCGCCGTCTGTAACACTAATGTCTCTGTCTGTCTAGTCTCTTACATAACCGGCTGCTCCATGCGGACAAACGCCCATACACCCTTCGCCGCGCCGTGCATTATGACAATTTGGGCCAGTATTCAGACAGTATGGCCGTAAGTGCCACCATAAATCCCCATTATCCCCAATCCAATACATTGATGTCACTAAATGATCCATAGCCCCTTCACACAGTACAACTAATACAGTCCTCAAAGCTTTTAGCCTTTCATTCTTCTCAATTACCACTCCCTTTCCCGCACTCCCTCACTCACCATCTCCCCTCCCCTCTCCCCCTTCATCCCTTTTAAATCTTCTTTCCAGATTTCTCTCTCCGTTTCATCAGCCTTCCCTCTTTTTCCTCCTCTCCCCTGCTGCTGCACTCTACCCCAACCCCCCCAACCCCCCCAACCCCAAAAAGTCTGCGCTCTCACCCAGCCGCAAAGTCGCCTCATTTCTTCTTCAGTGGTTATATTACTCTCTCTTTTCTGCCCTCTTTGCAACTTCTATCACTGTCTACACTCCCGCTCATTCACAAACTCTGTAGTGCCTGTTTTTCTCTGCAGCATCCTACTGTCGCTTTCTTGCCATCTCCATCTCTCACACACACTTCCTGCATCTGTGTGCCCTTCTCCTGTTCTCCTCCCTTCGTATTTTCTTGCTCTGACAATGAAGCTGTCAGAGCGGCAGTGGTGAACACCAGTCTGCGGGCTCGTATTCACAAACAAACACACACGCACACACATAGACTGTAACTGCATGAATCAAAGCAGTAATAATAGCACGCTGACATGGACTGCTCTAGCCACACATGAGTACTGTGTGACAGAGTGTGTGTGTGTGTGTGTGGGTGGGTGCCACTATCATGTGGCTGTAACCCATGTTTGTGTGTTAAACTGTGTTTTAGGGAGACTAGTGTTTTGTGGTGTCAAAACAGCTGGGAAAGGCCTCCATCTAACTGTAATTCACACTGGGTCGATATCCGAAAATCGCTCTCTGTCTGGCTCCTTTTGTTATTTATTTTGTCCCTGTTATGAAAGGATCAGTTCACCCAAAACAACTAGACGGCACCCGTGTGCCCGTCACACTGCTATGGGTCGTTAATGCAGCAAAAGCGTGAATTACTTTAAGTGCGAGTGTATTAATTAGCCATTATCTATACCATACATTTACATGGCAATGGAAAGGATAATGACCTATTAAATATGGTTAAAGGGGCACTCTACTAATTTTATAAATGGTGTGTAGTTTATTGGCCATTGGCCTTACTCAACCGGAGAAGATTTAACCCTGATGAATGGACTTGGAAACTGGGAGAAAAAGCATGCATTTTTATAATAAAGCGTGGCGTTTTAGAGACAGTGAACTCTCCCAGAGAGGGAAATTACTCTTGAAAAGTGCTGCTTTATTTTTGCGGATTTAAAATAAAAATCTTCTAATCATAGAGAGCATAGAGAGTGCTCCTCTATTTTGGCCACTTTATGGTGAAGGTTGGAGATTCTGATTAAAGTGGGAAAATTCAAGGGCACTCGGAGAGCATAGACCTCCGCCCAACAATAATACAGATGGAAATGCCATGATCTGCCCACACTGCCTCTAATTGGCTTGGCTTGACGATGATGATGATTACATAGGCCCTCGCTGAGAGAACTTTTACTACATGACAACCATTTCCTCAAAAATTTACCCACCTGTTACTGTTTTTCACCTGTTACTGTTTTTCAGTTATCCTTCTTATATTACATTTCATAAAACAACACTAACCACACAAGGTCCTCCAATAAAAAACAAGTTTTTGCTATAATACGATTCATGAAAATGGTTGTACTCCAATTCTCACAGTAAACTCAATTCTACTGACATTCTGCAGACTTTCTATGTAGTTTTTGATACAACCAAATATACAAAAATTGTAATCCCTCTAATCGAAACAATAAGGTGATGCTTCTTCTTAACGTCATTTTGCTACCCCATTCCTGTAAATGTTATCAGATCATAATGATTACTACCTCTGATGAGATTGCCAATTCTTGTGAGCGTCTGACCTGATTATCAACTTCCTGTTTTATGATGAAAATCGTTCGTCATTGAGGAAAAACTAACAGTTATCACATTCCTGCTTCATCTTGATGCTATGGCATCGCTAGCCCCGGTTTTAGATAAATATGGTCAAAGGGCTACTGGGAGTACTTCAAGGACCAATTTGAAGTCTGTTTTGCGGTCTATTGGTTGGAACAGGGATGAAAAGTTGAAATTTGCCATACTGGCTCAGCATCAAGAAGATATTAATACGCTTTTGAATTTTCCTTACATACACACAAACAAAAGGGCATGGATCACACAGATCATGGATCACAATCCATTGGCGGAGGTAAAAGCATTAATTGTAGGTCAGTGACAGAATGCAAACATTCTGTGCTGCAGACCCACGCAGCTCCTAGACTGCCACAACATTACTTTCCATCTTGCAACATAAAGAGCGCGGTACTGTCTGTACTGGTTCTGGATGAAGGGTAAATCACAAAGAGCACATACTGTCATGCCCTCTGCTTCTGCTTCAATGGTCTGAAGCTATCTTTCTCTCTCTGTGTCAGAGGCCATGCTTAGTTACAGGAATGGAATCAGGTGTGCTGGGGTTAGTCTGCCAGCTGTGGCAGCCGCCTCAGCAGGAACCGTCAAGTTAGCTATTCATTGAATTTCTTCCTCTGTAATTGTTTGTTAACTCTAGGATGCCTCTGCAACTCCAGACACAGATCCACCTCCACTCGGGACCATTTCAGCAAACTCAGACACCTTAGACACCGTTCTAAAAACTTGACTGGATCTGCTTAGGTCTGCTCAAACCCTAACCCTGGCCGCCACACCACCTCTACCCCCAACTAACCTCTCAGACCCAGAAAGCAATTTTAGTTCTGTGAATAGATTCCAGTTTGCCACTTTGCATCAGCCTTTTTATGTTCAATCTCTAAACATTTTAACAGACGTGTCAAATTTAACACTCTCCAAAAATCATGGTGTTGTGATTTGTAACCTTAAACCTTGACCCCACATATTTTAGGGTTCAGTATGTTAATTAAAGTGGAGAAACAATTGTTGTAACAAAAAGTTTATGTTGTTCAGAGACGAAGTTACCTAAACACATGGAATAAAAAGACTTGAGGTTAGGGTTAATGTGAGTGACGGCGTAGGACCATTTCTACAGCAGAGGCAGTGTCTATTAAAACTCATCACAGCTGTGGGCGATCCTAAATAGTGATTCTAAAACTACCCCCCTAATCAGTACAAAACTAATTATATGCCTTTATAAATGCGTACGGGCCAGTGCTATCCCATCAGCACTGTCCTAATCAGCACTTTCTCTTTTTCAAACTAACATTTAGCAGAATCCCACATACATGGGAACTACCTCACAGTACCCCTGGGCCAGGGAATCAAAGTCAATCACAGAGGGGGTCAGAAACAAAAACTGAGTCCCCATCAAGGGCCGAACATCACTCAAACAGGACTTGTTTAATCTGAGTTATTATGACAATTTATTCTTATTTTATTTCTCATTTTATGGAATTCTGAACAAACCAAGGGAATAGAAAATAGTCAAATTACAGATAAAATTGAAGATAGATCAGCATCATTTCAATGTCTCCCTCTCTATCAGCAGTGTTTGGGGAATCATTTACAATGAAAAGATTTTATTCAAAGGCATTAACGAGTTACATATAAAATCCCTTTATTTTTAATCAATAGTTTTTAATTAACAATATCAAAAAAAAAAAAAAACAACTTTAAATAACCCTTTGATTGTCTACAGTTGTATTTCATATGAAATGTAAGCAACAAAATGTTTTTCTTTTTTTTAACACAGCACCACTGAAAACTGTTGAGGGGCAGGAGGACGTGAACGAACCTTACCAGTTAATTAAAATGTGCGTAATATTGAATAAACTGCGTGTGCAACTTACTAATACGTTTATTAATTTGTGTTTTAACAGTTTTTTCTCATCCGTATCCACTCCCAGGCTTCAGATGAGCCTAAAGTTCATAAGAGTGACTAGACAAAAACTGTTATCTGACAACAGAGGCGTAGGGAGCATTCTCTGGGAGTGGCAGGGCATTCTCGGACTTGTAGTATCTGTAGTGTTTGCCATGTTTACCAGCTGTCCAGTTATTATCTAAATTAGATATTGTCTTGCGAGCCGGATATAATTGTTTAGCGGGCCGGATATTGCCCGCGGGCCTTGAGTCTGACTTATGTGCCCTAGGGGTATACGTACCGCCACTGGAGACTCACTAGCCCAATTTAGGAAACAGTTTCAGTGCAGTTTGGAAAACGTTTTTCTGCCACTCTGCTCTGTATAAATGCAGTGGAGGCGTACTGTGGGGTCAGAGTTGTTTGTGTAGATTCTCCTTCCCCCAGATTGTAAAAATCCTTGAAGGTGGAATCAGAAGCAACTCTATTGACCAAAGAAGCCTCCTGGATGAGAGGTGATAACCTTATTATGATTTTTAGAATAAAGAGGGTCAATTGCCTCCGATTCAACAAGCAGTGGCTGAGGTAGTAACAGAGATGAATCCAACATCTATATAAAGTAGGTCTGGGCCGATTTGTCGCCATATTCGACGTATTTGATTACGTGAATACGTCGATTTGCGTGACGTCTGTCGCACATCGGATGACTTACTGAAAATGGTGGCGCCCGGTCAAAAGATGGACTTTGATTCCCCCCGAGAACAAGCAGCGTCGAACAAACCTCGCCCACGTCCATCAAAAGTCTGGGAGTACTTCAAATAGAGACCCTACCTCTGTAATAGTACTTTGTAAGTTTAGGAAATGGAGATGGCGTACCACAGCAGTACAAGTGCAATGCACCAGCACCTGAAAAGATGTCACCCCGGAGCCCTGAGTCAAGAAGACAGCAGCAAGACGACACCGTAAGTACGTTTACTTCATCCCCACCCAGGCATGATTTATTAGGATTGTCAAAACACGGACGTGTTTCTTGTAGCAGTAGTCATTTAAAATTTGTTTTTAAAATTTTTCTTCGTCGCCACCATGCTAAAAGTATTTTTTTTTACTTTTATGGTAACGTAACACTGCATCATCTAAAGTTGTTATGCGGCCGTTTTATATTTTTTGTGTACTTTAACGGCGATATATTAGTGAGAAAATGGCTAAAAGTAACGTTCCACACTGTGTACAATATGTGACTTTTGTTAGTCTGTTAATAATTTCAAATATTTCGATGTACTGATGTAAAAGTACTTTTGCTAGTGATTATCTTAATTGCAGACTATTACAGTGATGAAAAAAATCCATTTCTAAACCATTTTAAGTATATAAGTATGTCAAATCACAAGAGTGACGTGGAAATTAGACAGATTTTCTAAAACGTGCCACTATTATCATTATTCTAATGGGCTTCCTGTGTTTCTTTTTCAGGATGAGACAAAGCGGTGTGGAGGATTTCATCCACAAAAAGAACCCAACTCAATACACACCTCAGATGGCTGTTGAGCTTACTAACGCCATCTTGAAGAAAGTTTTCAAGGACATATGACCCCCTGCTATTGTGGAGGGTCGGGGCTTCGAAGAGATGATCGACACATTTCACCCAGGATATACACTTACGTCTCGGCGCCACTTTATAGATCTGATAGAGAAAAAGTGCGAGGCAATTTTACAGCAAGTGATAGACAAACTCAAAAATGCTAAATCAAAAATCACACCGACCACAGACGCTTTGTATAGCATTGCTACCGAGACATATAGCTGCCACTTCATAAATAAATAAAGACTGAGAGCTCACTTCCTGCAGTCTGGCCACAATGTTGATTGACGAGTGTCACACAGCAGAAAATATTGCTTGCTGGGTTGAAAAGGCAGCAGAGAAGTTTAGTTTATAACTCAGTCATGTGCTGGCCGTTGTACATGATAACGCTGCCAATGTTATGGCAGCTTTCAGGATCTTGGATGAGAAGCATGGCTTGGTTCACACTGATGTACTTGGCATACTCTTCCGTTATTGGTCAACCGTGCCTTGAAGAAGGATCCACAGATAAGCAGGGCACTTGGGGCTGCAAGGTGTAAAACATTTCAAAAAGAGCGAGTTGGCCAGCAGCAAGCTTAAAAGCAAGTAAAAGCCATGGGGCACAGCTGAGCATAAATAGATCCAGAATGTATCTGTTAGATGGAACAGCTCCGGCTGCATGGTGACCTGACTGGAGGAACTGGAAAAGGTTCTTAAGCCTTTTGAACGAGCGACTTTCTTCCTGAGTGGAGAGGCTTATGTGACTGTCTCTGCTCTACCTCCGCTCATTAAGGGCTTTCAGAAGTCCACACAGAACATGTCCTTTGAGTCTGCTCCTGTCAGCTCCTTCTAACTAACTGCAGCACAGATCATAGCTTCAAGGTGAGAGGGCGAAGCCACATTCAGAGCAGGTGGACAAAACGTGTGTCTCAATGCTTCTGCCCTTGAACCCAGGTTCCCTAAGCTAAAGTTCCTGTCATGATAAGATATCCCAAAAGTGCAGGTCAAAGGTCAGAGTCTTGCACTTGATTCCAAAGGAAGTGAGAAGGAACAAGTTCAATGGGAAAGTGTAGAGCAGGAAGCCTCAGTCAGTGCACAGCCACGAGTTCCAAAGCCAGTGTCGGTGCCGGATGCATTACTGGACTCAGAATTAAGTACTCATGTATTTCAGGGAACAGTGTATTGTAAGGGATGTGAACCCACTCCAATGGTGGAAGGAAAATGCAGGAAGGATCACCACCTGGGCCATTATGGCTAAAACTTATCTTGCTGTCCCTGCAACATCAACTCCATCTGAATGCCTCTTTTCAGCTGCTGGGAACGTTGTGACCAAAAAGAGAGCATGCCTGACATCAGAGCATTTTGAGATGCTCACATTCATATATTCACACTATAGCTTTGAAAAAAAAAAAATAATGGCAATTTTTAAAATATTTAAATTTTTTCTTTAAAAGGGAACACCTCTTATTTTGGAGATCAAGGTGATACTGTGGCACTAAAATAACAAGAAAAAAAAAGATTATTATAATATTTTGCCATCCAAAATAAACGTCCCATCCTACAACTTCCTCTGCACGCCGCATTTCCCTCCCGCCTGCAGGTGGCCAATCTTTAACGACTCCCCCTTAAGCTAACCATGGAAAAATCAAATAAAAAAGAAAAGTCTCGAAAGAAAATGGTGATTTGACATATTTATTATTGCGTGGACATATTTATTTGCTTTTACTGCCAATAATAAATTAACAAACAACAAAAACTTTAATGTGAAAAGACATTTCCAGAACAAACACACAACATTTGCTGAGAAGTACCCGGCTGGAGATGAAAGAAAACGAGCGTTTTCGGAACTACTGCAGAAAGCTAATCAGAGCAAATGTGCTTTCAAGAAGTGGATCAATTCTCCAAACTCAACTCCTGCTGCTAGTGTTGTGGCAGCTCAGGAGATAGTAAGGTGAGGAAAGCCGTTCGCAGACGGAGAATACATGAAAGAATCATTTATTAAAAAGTCAGAGCATCTATTCTCGGACTTCAAAAAACAAACTTGAGGTTGTTCAGAAAATTAGAGATATGCCTCTCTCTGCAAAGACCGTCAAAGACAGAACCATTAAGATGGTAGCAAACATCACCAGTCAACAAATTGAGGACATTAATTCAGCTCCAGCATACTCCATCGCCTGTGATGAGTCAAAAGATGTAAAAGATATTGAGCAGACTTTGCTGTTATGCAAGTATGTGAACTCTGATGGGCCCTAAGAAGAAATCATTGATTTGATTCCGCTAAAAGGCCAAACACGGGGCGGGTACATTTGTGAGGCTGTGGTCAATTGTTTAAAAACCAAAGAAATAAACACCAGCCACATGATGGGGCACCCAGAGGGCAGGAGCACAGAAGGGGTTTGTGACTTCACTTCAGAAGTCGCTGCATCGAAACCTGCTGACGTTTCACTGCATTCTGCACCAAGAAGCACTGTGAGCTGAAACATTTCCTTCTGAATGCATGGAGGTGATGAACCTCGATATTCAGATAGCGAATAAAATAATGGCAATAAGGGCCAAACCACCGACAATTCTGTTCATTCTTAGATGAAGTAGACACCGCATTTTCGGATCTCCAGCTGCATAACTAAGTCCAGTGGCTGTCCAGTAGAGAGGTGCTGAAACGGTTTGCTGTGTGACTGGCACACTTGAAAATTTTCCTGGAAAGGAAGGGCCTCGGCTATCCCGAGCTGAAACACTCAGATTGTCTGGAAAAGTTACTTTTCATTGTGGATATGACAGCGGACTTCAACACGCTGAAGAAAAGTCTTCAAGGAAAAGGAGGCACGGCCCTGCAAATGTTGACCCATCCCTGCTGAACTTGTCCGCATTTACAGGAGTAAATCAACCCGATCTTGAAATTGAACTGGCCAATATAGCGGTTAAAGACTTATGTGTGTCTAAGTTCAAAAGCCTGACAGCCGACCTCGAAGATGGTCAGAAGGCCATTCTCGCTCAGAGGCACAAATGGAGCGACATTGAAAACCTCCCCAAACCCGTCAAACTTTTGTTTGAAACATGGAATGACAGTCCCGACACTAATATGAACATGAAGAAGTATGCATTTGGAGTCTTGTCCATATTTGGTTCCACATACTTATGCAAGCAGGTCTTCTCAAGCATGAACTACATGAAATGCAAATATCACTCGCACCTATTGGATGACAGCCTGCAGTCTTGTGTGAAGCTCAAAGTCACGTCTTACAGCTCTGATATAGAGCAGCTCTTATTTTGTACCCTAAGCTGATGTATTTATGTTTTTGTTCAGGCTAGATGGTTGGTTGGTTGCTGTATGGCTGAGGAAAAAACAGACGAGGACGACGGCACACTAAAATGGACTTAAAATACAAAGTGGCCTATTTTCATGTTTACTATTTTTAAAGTTATTAAGTTGCAGCTATATATTTTATTTATTTCAAAGTGGGCTACTTTTTATTTTATTTTCCACAAATAAGGGAAGACCTCAAAACAGGCCTCTGTGTTTTATTTCAATGTAAGCCTACACATGCCATTGTTTTTTTTTTCTTCTCTTCATAAGAGTTTGGTGTTTTCCTTTATTATAACAATATATAAGTGTCAAATATTTTCTTTTTGTTGTTCTATTTTTTCATAAATGCAACAAACTATAGGCTAGTTATTTCTATAAAACGCTATATGTGTGTTATCCTCGTTTTAGGGGGAGGGAGTAGAGGTGGAGGGAGGAGATAGAAACGAAGAGAACGGGAGAAAAGGCTATGTGTGTTACTGAGAGTTGATCAAGAATAACTTTATTTAGTTATTACTCTTTGAAAAAATTCCAGTGTTGGTGCAAAACAGATTCCAAGTAGAAACTGGACTATTTCTTGTTGTGAAATAATGCAGTGCATACTTTAACTGGTTTTATGTAAATGTTTATAAGTGAAGTAAATAATTTAAAATAATAATTGGACATAATTTTGATAAATTAATTGAATTCTAAAAGAATATTTAGAATAATGGAATAATAAGTCGTTAGATTAATTGACTTATCAAAAAATAATCGTTAGATTAATCGACTAATCGAAGAATAATCATTAGATTAACCGATACAAAAATGATCGCTAGGTGCAGCACAAATATCAACATGAGAAAAAAAGGGAGCCAGGGCTTGTATGTTGGTAAACGGACTGTATGTGCCACAAGTCACATGACTTATTTGCTTTACAACACTAGCCATTATTCATCCGTTCGTACGTTGACGACAGATGGTCAGAAGCCATGGAAGCCTGCTCATCAGGAGCTCATTACCATTCACACACCAATGGAACAACCATTAGGAGCAACTTTGGGTTCAGTATCTGGCTCAAGGACACTCCGACATGTAGAATGGAACCAACAACCTTCAGATAAGTAGACGACCGCCCTGACAACTAAGCCACCGTCACCCCAATATGTTTGCTGCTTACTACTAGAAGACTTGATAGCAGCTAGTAGCAGTTGGCAGCTAACGTAAAGGAGAAGATCAACCAAAAGTGTTTTCAGTGCGCTATCGAGGAGTTCCTTCCCTTTCCGAGCAGAAGACGCGACCAGCCCCCGTGAAACAATGAAGGAAAATGATTTTTTTTTCATCTAAATCAATTTTTTAGAAAGTGCTGTTTCCCACTGTATTAGAAATTGCTTTCTCAAAGTCTTAATATTTTAGGTAGGACAAAGACGCAGGGCTGTTCCAGTATTGGTTTGCTCAGTGTTAACAACTTGGAGAAGGTCATTGTGGAGCTGCGTGCTGTTTGATTGATCACTAGTAATCAAAACATTGATTCTGGTAGCAGTAATGCTTGTTTCAATAAAACAGACCAATATCGTGAGCGCCTCAAATATAACAGCATTCACCGTCGTTCCATTACGTCATTGGCAGAGATCGGAACAAATCATGATACAATAAAAGGTGAGCCTCTTTCTTTGAAATTTGGACGAACTGACCCTTTGAACAAAATTCTCCTTAAAAGGCAAAAATCTCCAGACTCCTCCAGACTGCTGTTTTTTAATTCAGTTGTAACAAAAGACCAGATAATCTGTCCTCAGGCAGGCAGCGCTCCCATTCCTCCGTCTCTTTGTAGCTTCAGTCCATTCTTTCGATTCAGTTCAATCCATAATTACAGCCAACACTAACACTGCCAAGGCATCAACACACGAGACAGGCATTTTTGCATTACAAAGCACCAGTGTAGAATTTTCTCATCAATAAATCATTATCATATTATATCCCCATATTATATTAATATAATTAGTGCTGCAGAGGAGATCTAGTGGTCTGCAAAGTTGATCCAGCAGGACATCTGCTGGAGAGCCTCACAAACTTGTAGTTTCCGGGAATGGCAGATGGTGGAAGGACCAAAGGGGTGAGAGACACTTCCAGCGTGTTTGTTCTGCTTGGAACAGAGCTAAACAGAGAACCTTTGACGGACGAAGACACGAGAAGCAGAGGGGTTTAAGGGGAACATGGTCATTATTTGGAGAAACACAACCACTGCCAATACTGCCGACATCAGTAAGAGGCTGCCATCGTCTGCTTGATCTTCACTTTGTCCCCACGAGGAAAGCTGGTTATTTGTCCTCTCATGGCATCTTCACGGCGCTCTCTCCCATCCCTGCTCATTTTTTCCCCCTGTTTATCTGAATGTCTGACCTCATGCAAAGCTTCCCGTATCTCCAAGCCGCTGTTGGACCACATCCCTTCATCCTCCCCTCTGCCCTGCCTTTTATTGCTGGATTCTGTCGTTATCCCCGACTAGATCCAACCCACGGCATCTTCTGCTCTCTGTTGTGTCACTCTCATCTGCAGATATGTTGCGGCTCAATGGATGACAAACACACACACGCTTGCTGGCATAAACCTCTGCATCCACACACACACAGACGATATAATGAAAGCCAATACAAACACACTGCTTTGATACATGCAAAGGCACACATTTAAAGGATCAGAACAGGAAAAAAAAATGTGAGGAAAGAAGAACAAACTCACAGCATGTGTCTGCACACACACACACAAACACACACACTGTGAAACTGTTGATGTAAATGTACCGTGAAGACTGAGCACAGTTCTGCTGCAATAATGTCATACAATGACGTGCTGTACACTGCAATGCATTCTGGGAAATCATATGCGATTACTGCATTTTAAGAGAATGGTATCACCTATAATAATGTACTTTAAACAGCAAAGCATCATGGGAAAGTGTGGAAATTACTACTATGGAGCAGCTGTAGCTCAGTGGGCAGTGGATGGGTCAAATGCAAGAAGGAAATAATTTCACTATGTTGTACAGTGTATGACTGTAGGAGATTAATGAAGGGTACTTTATTATTATTAGTTGACACCCAACAACCTACTCAGCCTTTTGAAATGTCCGGAGCTGCATCGAAAAGGTAACCACCACTGAGTAACATAAGTTCTCATTTTGATGACCCCACCAACCGGGGTATACGGGGGTCAACCTTGTCTTTCCATGTACAGTATAAGGGGTTTCATAGGGGATGCGGTCCGACCACATTTCCTCAAAAACTGATGGACAGAACTCCAAAGAAATTTCACACATGCTCTGAAAAGGCCTTAGTTGCATATATCAATCCATATTCCATAACCCGTTATCTTGAAAAGGGTTGTGGGGGGCTGGAGCCTATCCCAGCCGACATTGAGGGAGAGACGGGGTACACCCTGAACAATTTGCCAGATCATCATAGGGCCAACCTCAACCCTCCAGGATTTTGCATTGTGCGATTGCATTAATAAACACACAAATACAGACAATCCCTGCAACTTCCAATTCTGTCCAATCGCTGCAACTTTTCTATATATTTGACAAATCATCGTAGATTCCCCGCAAGTTTCACAAATCAAAACAGTCCTCCGGGGTCAAGTCTTTTATGTACGTCACCAAACTAATTTCCTTGTTCTGGACGGGAGGATGCAGCTACTTTAGCTACCCGCTCATACCGCCTCCTCCTTCCCCGGACTAAGCTCAGCACCATGGGTGATCGGGCCTTCTGTTCTGCTGCCCCTCATCTGTGGAATGCCCTCCCTGACCATCTGAGGGCTCCACAGACGACTGACACATTTAAAAAAAGGACTTAAAACTTTCCTTTTTAGCAGAACCTATAGCTTTAATTAACATTGCTGCTTTTATTTTTTATTGATGCTTTTATCTGTTTTTACTTTGTAGCACTTTGAGATTTGATCCAAATGTAAAGTGCATTATAAATTAAATGTATTATTATTATTATTATTACTTTGATGCAAATCCACATAAAAAGGGGGAATCAAAATGATTTCTTCTTTTTAATCATTACAAGATATGGCTGGAGGGGTGGGTCTTATGCCATTGAAGAAATTGTCAACATTTGGAGCAACATCCTGAGGAAATCCACCATAATTGAAATAGTTTTTTTTATTAAATGACTTCAAAACTGATACTGAGACGAATGGGATTCTAAATTCATGGGCTGGTTTTTCAGTTTCAAGTAGTATAGGAGTTAGGATTATTAGTAGTAGTTTGGTTGCATTGGAATGTTGGTGCGTTGACCACTGGTTCCTGCAGCTTATATGTTAAATTAGTGTGAGTGATTGCAGAAGTGCGCATCGCTCCAGATGAGTGGGTGGGGCCTGGCTTGAAGCCTGTGTGTGCAGATGAAGCTCCCATCAGTGCAATTATGGTCAATTTACAGTGAAAAGTTTTAGAGTGCACACAAGCAACACGCTCTTGCATTTACACACAGATCCAGGCGCAGGTTGAGGACACACAGGGAGACAGAAGGCAGCATGGCAAGGACACAATATGCACACAGCGTGATCTCACACACACAAGCCAGATTCCCAGCGGCTCACACGCCGATGCTCTTGTGTGAGGCATACAATAACAAACGTGCAACTGAACAAAATGATAAACACTCGCAAAATCCTGCACACGGCAGGTTTTATTGCATAAAAGCATGTTGTAAATTCACAGAGACACACACATCCATATACACATTCTTGCTTTGCTGTACATCATAATGTCGACAAGACATTCACACATCATCCCACACGGCTCTAACAAGCCAAAAACGCACATCTCCCGGCTCAAAAGCACACATACACTTACTCTTTTAGCAACACACACAAACTCTCACCTTGCAGCTCCTGCTCTCCTCTGTACCAGTGTAGGGTGGCGGGGGGTTTGCTGCCAGTACTGGTGCAGGTCAGGGTGACTTTGTCCCCCTCCGGCACTGCATTCTCAAAGCCTGAGATCTGAGGTTTGCTAGGCACACCTAGTTGAAGAGGGAGACACAAAGACATATGGAGTGAGAAGACTTTTAAGCTGCGGGGCTCACCTTATAGCCACAGAGAGCACAGTTGGTGTGTATCCAATCGGAGAATTATTTGGTCAATTCTGAAAGCTGCGATAGAAACCAGGTTGGAAGGAAAATAATGGTGCAGGTTTGCAATGATTTGAGGGATTGCACAACACATCAAATGTCTGCAAAACTTGTTTACCCTGAAAGGGGAGAAGCATCAAACCTGCGGCCTCTGTTATCTGTGTGCAGCGAAACATTCCTGTTAGGTGACCACTTGAAAGCAAGCTGATAAAATCCAGAGAATGTTCCACCACAGGTGTATGTCATTAAAGAAAGACTGTTTATCCGAATAAAGAGCTACTTAACAAGTTCCTCAAAAAAGGTTACACGCCATCTCATCTCATGCCATCTCAATTCAATTCAACACAGTTCAATTCAATTCAATGCATTTCAATTTAGTTTAATTCAAATGAATTCAAGACAACTCAGCTCAACTTAATTAAACTGAGTTCAGTTCAATTCTATTCAATTCAAATTAGTTCAATTCAAATCATCTAATCCATCTCAATTCGATTCAGTTCACTTCAGTTCAATTCAACCACCATTATGAGCCTACAACCATGTAAACAAAACATAACAAAACAAAATAAAACCTAAATAGGAAAAGACACCATTTCAGTACTTAGCTGTTTCAAACAGCTTTGGTCCGGAAACAAACTATTACGGACAGATGGCGCAGATGGAAGCCATTCTTAGATCTCCTTCCTCGCTTTGTTCGTGGCAGGAAACACTAAAGACCATTGTGTCTCGGAAACAAAGAGAGAAGTCTCTAAACGTGGATACGGCACTGCATAAACTCTTCATCCGGCGGTCGGGTCCAGAACTGTAGGGTGTTATTAAGGCTGCTGGTGTATGTTTCTACTGATTATAACAATGGCACTTTGAGATTTGATCCAAATGTAAAGTGCATTATAAATTAAATGTATTATTATTATTATTAATGGCAATTAAAAGTCAGATCTCGACATGATATATTATCATCTAAATAATCCAGTACAGATGTTAGGCCTTGTGGATACTCTGTTAATCCACTCATCTGTTTTGTCTGTTCCCCATACACAAGGTTTCTTTATTCTTCTCATACAGATTTTTGCAGTCATGTGTTCAGGCTCTCTCTCCATACAATCAGAATTCAAAAGAGACGAAACACCCAATAAACAAAGATGAAGATGCATTTGACTGATGGTATTGACTAATACTATATAATATCTTTATCATGACTTATTTTACACCCTGATCTTGCCAGTTGATAACAGCTTTCAACATTCTCATTTATTCTGACAATTAATTCACCAAATCCTCTACATTGGGGTTGTCGTAGCTCAGGAGGTAGAGCGGCCGTAACCCCAATCAGAAGGTCAGGGGTTCTATCCCCAGCAGGCCGCTCCTGCAGTCTACCTGTTGTCTTCGATGGATTTCAAAAGCACTGAAATATGATGTTGTCATGGCGACGGACATTGTGGCAATCTGCAATTTCCCCGTTGTGGGAGTAATAAAGGTTTATCTTATCTTATCTTATCTTATTGATCTATGAAGATCTGTTGAAAGTTCAATCAGAAGGACAACCTTCTTGTACACTTACTGCTCATACCATTCTATTATCCTCACCTTTCACACGAGCTCCGTCTCACTTACCCGCTTCATGGTCTGCGAAATAAATTGATATCAGCTGCACTCATTCAGAGCCTCATCATCCAGTCATTGTGTCACATCTGCATGTTTAGGCCATCACCATCAGCTGCTGGCTTTGAAATATGACTGTCTCTCCATCAGCCTCAGCAGAGTCATCAGCCACCACCACCAGTATCCATACTCCATGCTGCTGCTCATGGCAAAGGCCCTTCGATCTCAATCTCTCCAAATATTCAGAGATTCAAAGACTTTTGTAGTGGACTAATTATCACACATCATCTGTTGTAATAAAAATAATTAATTTTTGCTTCGATCTCTGTCTTCTTTCTTTGAAATATTGTTGTTGAGTTTCAAGGCGTTTTGATATATAATACAAACAAGAATAAGTTGTTTGTAAATTGTTATACAAATTAGAAAAAAACTCCTTCCAGCAGTTGGAATCGTGCTTCCATAATTTAACACGGGGACAGGGATTGGTTTGGCATTGAAATCTCAAATTTAATTTAATACAGAAATACTCTAACTCACAATCTGGATTGATTATCCCTCACAGACACCACACCTGCTTAAGGTTAATGTCCAGCACAATAGCAACCTGGATTGGAACATTGGATTGATGTTCCTCTAGTTGAAAGAAAAAAATGATTAGAAAAAGTCTATGCTCTCCTCAGCAATCTATGAGCACTGACAAAAAGTTCATTGTCAAACGTTAGCATTAATGGGGAAATGCTATCAGCAGGCTTGACTCCTACCGCATCATCAGTTGTTACATTTAAGTGTCATGATGGATTCTAAGTAACTGAAATTCTGACCATAGTTCATGACAGTGGGGTGTGCAGGAGCTGAACACAGAGGAAACTGTTCCCAAAACAAAGTGAGAAAATCTTTCATTAACTAACCACTCAAGCAGAAGATGCAGCATATTAAGTATTCCCTTATATGCGGTAAAGCCCACAAAGGGACAATGGGTGTCTACTGAGATGAAAATGGAAATGCAATTAATTAAAAAATAATAATAGCGTGTTATCACTTTAAAATCGTCTCTCTCGCGCTGGCGTTTGTGGAATCGTAACAATCCAACTCAGTCTGGAAAATTATATAGTCCAACGATTCATTCTCAGTCCAGTAAACTTAACTTTGCCGGAATTAATCATTACAAGTCCCAGGTTTGATTACTTAAAAGTCAAGTTAGGATACAGAATGACTCAGTCAGCCTAAATCTTTTTAGAAATCTAAGATTTCGAGAAGTCCAAATGTTGTGATTCTATGAGAATAAGGTGATTATTTTACATTAAAACATTAAAATAATGACTTTTTTAACCATAATATGAACATTTCCATCTCGCCATCTCCATTTTTTTTTTTTTTTACGTTTTTGCCAATGGGGGCCTCATACTCAGTTGCGGCTTTGGGTGGAGACGTGAACCAATCAATTAGCCGGCCGATCGATGTTGGTGGTGCTTCTGAGAAGATCACTTTATGACTGATCACTGATCAGTCATAGTAAAGTGATCTTCTCACTGATCAGTCATAGTCAGCCTGTTGGTTACACACACGTTAACCACGTCAAGCATCTCATCATTAGGTTGGACTTTCTTTAACAGAGAACGAAGAAAACACAAAGCTCCAAATTTGTAAAACCTACAAGGGCCAAGAAAAGAACAAACCCGAAAAGGCTCAAAACAAAAAAAAAAGTATCCGACCCTTAAAAAATGATCCCCTCTAGGAGCATACCAAGTTTGAAGAAGCTGATTTTAGCAAATGGCGTAGAGATGGCGAGAGCACAATGCCAGCCATCAGCTCACTATCCATACCTGTGTTGACAACAAGAACCCGAAGGTGCCTCATTATTTCTTCTGTTTTTGTGACCTGCTGCTCCTGGATTCATTTGGAAAAGTACAAATGCTGCAGATTATTTTTAATTGGGGGTCACAAAACCCGTTGGTCACGTAGCATGTTACATTTTTTATTTAAAGGTCTGTAACAAAAGGAGTGAAATTGGTCGAGTACACCGCATATTCTCATTTGCATAACAAAGGTTCCCGGTGAACTGGAGCATTTTATTTTGACTTTGAGAACCGTTTGACTGAGACGAGGTCCGATTTCTTCCCTGCATGCCGTTAGTTAAGGTTTTGAAAGTTTGAAGAAAAAAACATTACCGACAGGTCATTCTCTCCGAAACAAGTTCAACGGTTTAGCCAAGCCAAGTTGAAATCAGGACATCTCCACTCATGATAAGTCACGATTTCACCGGGAAAAAAGCTGTAATTTAATGAGAATAAAGTTTTAATTTTATGAGAATCGAGTTTGATTTTAGAGGGAAGAAAATTATACTTTTAAGGAAATTCACTGATCATTTTGTGAAAAATGTTAGGTGAATAAATTAATGATGTTCGGAGAATAAAGTAGTTAGGTGACAAGAAATTAAGTCATGATTTCATGAGAATAAAGTCCTAATTTTAGGGGGGAAATAGTTGTTTTTATGTGTAGATAAAGTTGTAATATATCGAGAATATATAAGCGATGTTACGAGAATTAAGTCATGACGTAATAAGAAAGAATTCAGAATTTTATGTGAAAAGAAAATCTAATAATACAAGAATAATGTTCTAAATTTACAAGAAGAAAGTAATAACATTTTGAGATTCGAGCTGTAATTTTACCGGAATAAAGTCCTTATAATAATGTCATAATAAATTGTATAAAATTGTAATTTTATGGGAATATAGTTGTAATTTTAGGAGAATTAGGTCATAATTTTAGGGGAAACGTAGCCAAAAATGAAGTTGTAATGTTTCGAGAAAATATTAGTGACGTTACGAGAATCAAGTCGTAATGTAAATCATAATAGTATGAGAATAAAATTATAATGTTAGGAGAATAAAGTCGTAATTTTAGACTTTATATAATATAGTATATAAAGTCTAAAAAAGAGAATATAGTTTCAATTTTGAATTAACTTTAGTAATTTAGTATTTAGTCTCAATTTTACGAAAATAAATTGGTAATGTTAGGAGAATAAAGTCTGTAATTGGAATAAGTTAATGTGATATGTGAGAGTCGAGAGGAAGAGTGTGATTGAAGGGGTGGAACGTCAGAAGACCCCTCCCTGCAGCTATTCAAACTTCACATAAATCTCCTTCTCCCAGCGGTGGCGACTCAAGATTCCAGCAAATTTCCCCCTAATTACTGTTCCACTATGAAGTTCCAACAACACAGGAGGAGGAATTTACACATTTTGTCTTCACCATCATGGCTGAAGGCATGAAAGTGAAACTCCTGACTTCTCCATCTTGAGCCCGTGTGGGCCGCACTTATCTCCGAGTCTTGGCGGAGATTACTGTCATTCTGCTTTTTGAAAATAATGAACATTCCGGTTGCTGTCTACCGCGGTACCGCCGCCTTGTGCATGAAGGGAGGCGAGAGAGACTGACGGACGGCGAGCTGAAAGAGTGGAGGCTCAGAGAGTAGAGACAGAAAGTCGGAGATGGAGTGGGGGAGACCGAGATTTTGAAGACAAACCATATTCATTAAAATGGAAAGTTTTTGTAGCCGTTATTGAGTTTTTGGAATGGTGTCCCATTGTCTATATACACGGCATATATCTTCCGTATCTCCACACACTGTGGTTCCAATATTAAGTGCCATGAACTGACCAAGGTGTGGATCAAAAAAATATAAATGTGGTCAATTTTTAATGTAGCAGTATTTGATGTGGAGGAGTGTGTGCAGAGGTTCCCCGCCAGTGAGGAACCACTGAATATTAATGAGGGGATAATAGTGCACATATAGAAGTGCTTGGAAAAGCCTGTTGAGACTCCGTCCTCTAGAATAAAGGAGGCTAACACCATTATAAATTATTCTCTGCTTAGCGCAAAAGAAAGCGGGGAAGCATTTTACAGTGACAGACACACCGGGGTTGCAAACTGACCACACACAGACTGTGTGTTTGTGCACGTCTGTCAGAAATGTCGCCCATGTTGAAGCAAACATGGATTGCACACGCATGAGCACTGCTGTGCCAAAACTCAATAACTGGCTGACTCTCCCAATAGGCGTGTTTGCGTTTTAGACATTTTGCCATACATTTTTAATGGCTTGGCTCCCTCTCAGGGGTCATGAAATATTTATTGAACGCAGGAATACAGTGTCACAGCTGTCAATTACTGCAAATAAAAAACGCTTGAATCACAATTACTGCACAATGGGAAAAAATGTGGAGGAGTGATTCTCATGTTAATTTGAATTTAAAGAGTCGACGTGGGCCTGCTTTTTCCCCTCGCTACAACACACACACACAGACACACACACAAACACACACACACACACATGCACAGCACATTTCAGTCTTTATGCTCATTGTCCAGAGCAACTATGTGGAATTTACTTCAATGCTTTCTGCAGCGCTGCCAAAACGTTTTAATAAATATTGTCAAAATTATTTATTCAAGGATGCTTACACAGCTTTCGGCCGACAAACCCCGAATTTTGGAGAAAAAAAAAAAAAAAAAGTTGCAGCGGTTGTGATAGTGCCCCGCAATAAATGTCAAAATTCCATCTCTTGTTTCCTCTGAGAGCGTTTTCCATGGGAATCCTGCAGAAGCCTCTTTGTCACAGTGAAACCCGTATTAGGTGTCCATATTCCTCCGAAAGAGGCTGGAGGGTTCTTCGTGATCAGCGATTTTGTGAATGACTCATTACATAGCGATTTAAAAGTGGAATTGGATGGGCTGAAATGCTGGCTGTAAATCTGCCCACCAAAACCTCCCAGGAATATCAGACCAGCTGTCTCTCCCACGTATACAGTAAATCCATTAGATGGTGCGTCTCCGTATTGCCAAGCGCCCTGCTTTGTTCTCGTTTTCGAGTGAAACCATGAAAAGCGGCCAGAATAAGCTGACACTGATGGAACAACAACAACTTTAGCAATAAAAACCAATACTTGAAAGACTATTTATGAACATCCAGAGATGATCGTGATCAATAAACACGCCCCACCGCCGCTGACAGGATGGCCGTTATTTATTGCAGGCCGCGAGGAGGAGTGACACATAGATAATAACATCCATCTAAAAGAAGATGAGTGGAGCCGGTTTGCCTCCACAGAAGAATTATGTGGGGTCGTGATCTAACACTAAGGTTAAAGCAAGGATCTGGATGAAGGCATCACAAGCAAGGCCATGGAGTCAAAACACCGCCGTGAGTCACGGCTTGTGCGGCTTCACCCAGGCTAGGAGCTGAAAAGCCTGCCCAGGCAGCGTCGATATCGTGGAAATTCTTCTTTTATCTGCCTTTCATAAGTCCGCTAAAGTCACGGATGTGCTTCACTAAACCGCTGTGACACCAATGCCTCGCGCCAACAGGCAGCCTCTCTAATCAACTCACACTTACAGCAGAAACCCACAGGGTGTCTTCATTGTGGACTCGGAGAGGGTAAACTCTGCAGGGCAAGTCCAACCTCAATGCCGCAGTCGTGCGTCGCGGTGGATTTGACCCACTTTTCTCTACATTTTTCTGCGGGCTTTCTGAATGGGGCAAGTAGGGATTGTCGCCAAATTGGCTTAAACAACATGATAATTGAGGAGGAAATAGACAAAAAAGGTGTCAAAGGCTGCAACTTATCAATTCAAACGTGTTACAATCCTACAGGTTAGAGAGAGAAAAGAAGAGAGGCTGCAGTCTAGCTGATTTGTTCAGCCGTCAATCAGTCTTAAAGTACGGACGGAATGAGGGAAATTATGTCATTCAGCTGTGCAGCAGCGATACGTTTATGAAGAGCCTTCACAAGAAGGGAAAATCTGGAGACTCATTAGGATGATCCTCCTTTAAGGACAGACAAGACATACAATTGTTCAAAAAAAAATTAATATAATTATCATTAAAGGAGTCCCATTTTAACCAGAATCCCAAAAAGATGTCCAAATCCAAAACTTTGCATTCCAGGGTTTGTTTTGAAGTCCGAGCACATTTTCAAACTCAGCTGCTACCGTCAAGGTGACGGGCTTTCCAGGTGAAACGTGTATTCGTGCCACCCACCTAGCACTATGACGGAGGCTCGGGCGGTGCGGACGGGCATGGTGAAGATGGAGCAGGTGTACTCGCCCTCGTCAGACAGCTGCACCTCGCCGATGGTGATGGACAGCTCGGTGGGTGTGGAGCTGTGCAGCTTGATGCGGCTATCTCTCAGCGCTGGAGGAGAAAGAGGGAGAAGATATCAATAATTAGAAATGTGCATCTGTAATTGTTTGGCTTTATGAATTATTTAAAGGGAAGAGTTGTATAAGGCAAGTTTTTATGAATATTTCAGTGTATTTGTTTTTGCTTTTGTAATTTTCCAAACTAAAAAGTATTTAATAGTATATTTTGCCATGGCGCTCTAATATTTCTCATACTTTTTTGGGGGATGGACTGGAGGAAAGGGCCAATGGTGGACAGGTTGTTTGGTTGTTTGCTGCAGATTTAGATGAGATGAGTGCAAAGTGAATGTGGCAGAGGAGAAGTAGAAAGTTATTGAAAGAGAAACAAGAAGATTGCAAGAAATTGAGTTAGAGATAGAAAAGTTGAACACGTGAAAAACAGAGAAGAGCAAAACAAACGGAAGAGAGAGAGAGAGCTGTGGGGACGGGTGAGGCCTCCTCCTGGTTTTCTTCTATTCTTGTGTGTCGGATCTTCAAAAACAATGTTGCATGAAACAACCCGAGTGAACACAACATGCCAGTTTTAAATGATCATTTAAGTAAGTGAAGCAAAAAGCTTACGCAATTCCTCAATCTCCAGTGTGAAAAAGTATTCACCCCCTGAACTCAAACTCTAGTAGTTCTTCCTTCAGCAGCAACAACTGCAACCACGCTCCTCTGATAACTGGAGGTCAGTCTCTGACGTCATTGGGGTGGAATAAGGGCCCACTCTTTTGGGCAGAACTGCTTCAGCGCAGCCACATTAGAGCTTAATGAGCATGAACTGATATTTTCAGCTCGCACCACAGAGGAGGTACGGGTCCAGACTTTAACTTCAAGGCTTTAGTTTGATTCCTTTTGAGCCACTTAGAGGTGGATTCTCGCTGAATGACACAGTTTCATGTGAGCTTCACCTCACACACTGATGACCTGACATTCCCCCTCTAAAAATTTCTGAGCAGAATTCATTTTTTCCTCAATTATGGCGAGTCATCCGAGTCCTGAAGCAGCAAATCATCTCCAGAACGTCACACTGCCATGTATGTAGGTATGATGTTCTGTTTTTGTGGAATGGAACCAATGCCTTCCAAAGGGTTCAACTTTTGAGGTGTTCTTGTGAGTTTCTCTTCATAGATCCCCCGGGAAGACCTGTTTACCCTGTGTCTTTGGAACCCTTAGCTTTGGTGGCTTGAGAGACGCCTACAGTTCATCGGATGTTTTCCGTGGATCTTCCCGACTTTTGGATGGTCAGTGTCTCAATGTGGATCTGTGGAGTACCGGAGCTCTAGAAATAGCTTTGTAAACTGATAACAGATGTATTTCAATCACCCTCTTCCTCATTTCATCTGGAATTTCTTTTGATTTTGGCATAGTGTGCTACCGGTGAGACCTACGAGCCAACTTCCTGCTACTGAAAGATGTTCCGTTGAAGTGATGATGTGATAAGGGTTCACATGTCGAAGTAGGAAACTAAAAAATAAAATGCAGTGAATATGAAAACAGTACCGAGAGGAAGAAGAACAGAAATGAGGTCAATAAAGTCAGAAGGAAAGAAAGAAAGACAATGTTGGGAGTTCAAATCATGGGAGAGAGAAAGGTAAAATGGAGCGGATTGTGAGGCAGGGGGTTGGGGGTGGGTGTGGAGTGTTTGTTTAGAGAAAATGATTTAAGAGGGAGAGAGAGACTAGAAGGAGAACACGGAGTGATGAAGATCATATGAGAGAGAGAGGTGGAAAGAAATAGCCTGGATGTGAGTTTGAGAGGCAGAGAAAGAAAAAAGGGAGGAGTAATGAGAGGAGACAGAGGAGAGACCAAATAAAGAGCAAGAGGGAGAAAAAAACAGCAGAAGAAAATAAAACAGAGGAAACATAAATAGCACGGCGGGATGAGAGAGAGAGAGACGGTGAGGGACGGGTGGAGGAGGAGGACGAGGAGGAGGATGAAGTGAGGGGAGGCAGGGGGAACATAAGAGAGAGACAAAAATGGCTTTGTCATCAATGAGAAATCCAGCCATGAAAGAGGGAGAGAGAGGGAGAGAGAGGGCGAGCAACCAAGATAGCTGATGATGATGAAACGCAGCGAAACAAGCGCTCGTTTCTGTGATAGCGTTGACCTCTACCGTGTTTGTGCTGCGTGATTGCTGTCTGTCTCGGCCACCCTATCTGGCTATCCATACTGTAAATGTCCATCCGACCATTTCTGCGTCCGTGACGGCTCGTCATCTTTGTTCTGCGGCGGCGCGATGCACAGATGGGCTCTCACACAAATGAACAACAGGCAGACTCAAAAGAAAATGAATATTGTGGTCAAGCAAAGTGAATGGTATCATTGTGAGAGTGTTTTTTTTTCTTTTTCTATTTGGTTCCACAGTCAATCGTTTGAATGTTAACGCCGTGGTATTTCAGTATCATCCATGTTGTGGGCCGTGGAGCACGAGGAGCATGAGGAGACTCAGGCGAGCTGCCGATTATATTTCAGGTATTGTTATTTGCTTGTTTGTAGTGTTGGTTGTTTGGTTGCTTGTTTCTTGGTTGTTTACTTTTTGTTTTGGTTGCTTGCTTGCTTGTTGTGTTTGTAGGCTGGTCATTGTTTATTTTGTTGGTAGGTTGGTTGCTTGTTTGTTGTGTTTGTTGGTTGTTAGTTTATTATGTTGGTTGTTGTGTTTTTAGGTGGGTCTTTCTTCGTTGTGTTGGTAGGTTGTACACTCATTTGGTTGTTTGTTTTTCGATCGTTTACTTGTTTGTTTTGGTTTTGTTTTTTTAGTTGTCTGGTTGTAGGATCGGTTGGGTTTGACTTGTGCTGTTGATTGATTGACTGCATGCTTGTTTAGTTGGTTCACTGATTAGTTGTTTGTTTGTAATGGGTGTATTCTAGAAGGCTGGTTTGAGCCTTCTCTGGGTACACAGAGAAGCTAACATGGTTACCATGGTAACTTACTCATAGAGTTAAACTTACGTCGCTTTTCGTCGAAGAGGAAACCCAGAGTTTCCCTAATATCAGCTTACAAAATTCAGAATTGGGACTAAACCCGCTTCCTGAAATATCCTCCTGGTTGACGGGATGGTTAGGTGGTTGCATGTTTAGTTGGTTGGTTGGATGATGATTGGTTGTTTATTTGGTTGTTTTGTTGGTTGGATGATGATTGGTTGTTTATTTGGTTGTTTTGTTGGTTGGATGATGATTGGTTGTTTGTTTGGTTGTTTTGTTGGTTAGCTGATGATTGGTTGTTTGTTTGGTTGTTTTGTTGGTTGGATGATGATTGGTTGTTTGTTTGGTTGTTTTGTTGGTTGGATGATGATTGGTTGTTTGTTTGGTTGTTTTGTTGGTTGGATGATTAGACTTATTTTTTGTTTGCTTGCTCGTTTGGATGGTTGATTTGTCACTACATGAAGTAAGACCTACTACCAATGATCTTTCACTGAGCTATTCATTTAAGACACTCACTAAGTCACTATTTCTCCACAGTTTGAGTCGTGTTTGTGTCTTCTTTATATCTTATAGTTTATGTCTCTGTTAGCCTTCAGATACATCTGTGTCTTTATTTCCTTCTCACATTCATCTCGGTGTCTCAACATCTTCCCATCTGTATGTTGATCTTACTACCTCCACACACAAACTCACTCACACGCACTCACACACACACACACACACACACACACTCACAAACACACACTTTTTCTCTTGATATTTTTCAGCTATTTCATCCAACACTACTTTATCGTAATGCCTTATCACCAGGCAAGGTCACTACATTCATCTTGATGAGATACCCTCTGTGTGTGTGTTAGTGTGTGTGTGTGTGTTAGTGTGTGTGTGCGTGTTTGTATGTGTGTGTGAGGTATACCGTCACTCACTTTCACCCACACACACAGTTGTCCATGCCCTCTGGAGCCTGCACTCTACTATCAGTCTCCTTAATTCTCTTCCTCTCATCCCTCTCCTCTAACCTTCACTCTTGTTCCTCTTCGTCCCTCTCTATTAAATCTCACCCATATCTAATACTTTCTGACTCCAGGCCTCCCTCCCTCTCTCTCCCTCCCTCTCTCTCTCTCTCTCTCTCTCTCCCTCTCTCTCTCTCTCTCTCTCTCTCTCTTTCGAACTTAGTTTTTTTATTTTTCATTATAAACAGTGTATTTTGTTTGCGTGTACAGGTATGATGGATTTCCTAATACGATTTGATATCTAGTTATGGGCCTGTATTGATTTGGAAGCCTGTAAGAATTGTACATGCTGTTTAGCCTGTGATGTGGGCAACATAAATAGTCTTTCAATAGGTCACACGGTGCTGTTTGGCTTTTGTTTCTTCTGTGGAGACATGTAATGATTTTTTTTGTATTGAGATAAACTGGATAAATGGACTAACGGTGAATGTGTGCATGATCAGGGTGGAGGAACGCCGTTGCAAAGAAGAAATCCCGTCTATTTCTACCTCCTGAGCTACAGCTGCCATGGTGAAGTCAGTTTTAGGTTGGATATATCCACAGCTGGAGAACTGTGCAGTGAAGTAGATGCCCCGGGTACAGACAGAGAACTGATGAATCACGTTAGCGTTAGCTTACCGCAGTTATTCATTTAAAATCACAACATTATTTAAACCTATTAAGTCATGGAAAAACTATATTTTTAAAAAAAATACGTTTTTTTTTTGTCATTATTCACGAGTTACATATTTTCTTTCTTTTTTACCAGGTTTTATACCAGGTGTGAACTATCCAAGAATATAAATATATATATATATATATATATATATATATATATATATATATATGTGGCTATATGTAGTTGAAGAAAAAAAGAAACATTTAAATTATAAGTTATTATCTAGTAGCTAATGTTTGACAAGAATTTTTATTATAATTATTATTATGATATTAGAAATTCACAGCTTAGCTTACATTCATCTAGCGATAATGCTAAGATAACTGCGTAGTTAGCTTCACAGTATCCTGACTGTTAGAAGGCAAAGTACAAGAATATAAATCACACAGAACAATATTGCTCCAACAAAAGTAAATAATCATGAGTCCAGGAAGCATTCCCATTTTTAATCCTCATGATTTCATTCCTGTGGTTTTTGAGGAGATGTGGTTGGACGATTCCCTTTGAATGTCAGCAAAATGGCACTCCTTAACTGACGAGGAAATTGAGGAAACCAAAATATGACATGCACACCTTTAGCACACCTCTAATAATTGAATACTTTCCACTTAACTCTGTCCAGCAGTTTTTAAAGAGATGTGGATACATCCTGTCACGTACGAACACCACATGTCCGCTATGGCAGCTGGACTATTTGTACAAAAGATAGAAAATCATGAGGAAATATGGACATTAAATCGGCCACAATGCTGCAGACGCTCCATCTCGAGTCGTTTCCTGTCATCTCTCTGCCCACATACCTCATAAATGTTCCAAAAATAATAATGACGAATATTTCCAACTTTAATAAAAAGTAAAAGCCTGTGTGCACAAAGGGATATCAGCTATGACTCATTATTGGTAATAAAATGTCACCACGCTAGAATCTCTGGTGTATTGCTCCGGAACTAACAAACTAAAGTTAGAGGAGCATTTGTCTGAAACTGATAAAACTGATGGACAAATTTGGGAGCCATGCAATGGTGTTTTGCACCTACTTGTCACAACGGGGCATTTTGAATTTGCTACAATTTGCTGTAATTGCTGTTTTGTGCCTCTGAGTGTGTCCATGGCAACATCAGCTGAGGCTCATGGGTGTCTCAGTGTTTAGAGCCATCTGTTAGCCAGACCGAAAAGTTGAAAAGGATTTAAGTGTTTTCTGAAATAATAAAGCTGCTCTCTCTGACTTGGCAACCAAATATTTGCTGTTGTTGGGAGTAGTTTGGCCAGGAATGTGGTGCTTTAAAATCAGATTGAAAAGGGGAAAGTCATCAATGTTTGATTCATGATGGTAGGCATGCTTTAGAGCTCTTCAAGAAAAGTCTGACTGGTATTTCAGTCCTGTGGCTTTGTCTGTTCGTGTTTTGTCTGTGAACAAAATTACAGAAAAACTACAGGATGTATTTGCATGAAATTTTACCCAGAGGTAGGTTTTGGTAAATCCTGGAGGTGACTCAATTGTGGTGAGGTTACGTGTCTCGCAGCATTCACAATAAAAGAAACTCGAAAAAGCCCTCAGAGAGTGCAAACCTCCGGTCAGGCTCAACAGTACAAAAGTTAAAAGAACAATTCATTTTCGATTTCTTTTTTCTGTTTGTATCTAAATAAATTTCATGCAAATCCGTCTTGTAGTTTTTCCGTAATCTTGTTCACAATCAAACGAAAAAACAGACAAACACGAAGGCAGGAAAACGATCACCTTCCATTGCAGAGGTAATAAAATGATAAGCAGTTTGGAGAAGTGACATCACAATGTGGCCTTTGTTCCATTGACTCGTTTGATGTTTGTTTGGGGGCTGGGGCCGAGGTGTCCTTGGGCTTAACAGAGTCGCTGAAGTGGAAGGCACACGAGACAAGCAGCTGTCTGTTGGATATGTCTGTAGATTTATAGGCTGGCAATAACTCAGACATTACTGGAGAAATCTGCATGAATATTTCTTAAACCCAGAGTATTGTTGTGCCTCGGTGGAGGTTTGCGCTCCCTAGGGGCTTTTTCTAGTTATATTTATGTTGAACTCCATTAAAGATGTATGTTATCAGGAAAATATGGTATCAAATATAATATCCTGCTTCAAAATTGTTTTATCAGACAGACATTCCATCAAGTACATCCATCTTATATGCAACGGCGTTAATTTATACGGTATATTTTCCCTTTTTATTTTCATGCTTCAAAGACGTGTTTTCCCCCGACATATGTGGAACAAGCATGTATGTATAGCAGATCAGAAAGAACACAGCCACACGAGTAAATCCTCCTCCTCATGGCCACAATCCATGCCTGATGTAGTTAATAAATTATCAGGGGGATTTCCGTGTTTCCGGAAGAACTGGTGATTATACAATTCACCTTGAGAATACATTTTTCTGGAAACATCTTCCTCTGGGCTGCTGTTCTTCCTATGAGTTTGCTGTACTCAAACTCCTAGAGAGATACCACAAGATACTACTTTACAGTATTGTCACTACTATATGCCAACGAGACCACTATATGGCAACGATACCACTTCATGGCAACGACACAACTTTTGGTAATTTTTTGTACAATAATACTACATTACGGCTTGACACTACTTTATAGCAAAGTGAACACTTTTTGTCAACGGTTATGCACCATTTTACAGCAACGACACCATTTAACTACTACATTGCAATGACACCACTTCACAGCAATGACACTACTTTCTGGTAATTTTTACCATTTTATGACGAGGCTTTATGGCAAACATACGTTTTTACCGTATCGGCCCCACTTTATGTCATTGGCACTAGTCCCTTGAAATGATACCACTCCATGGCGACAACACTATTTTATGGCAAAGATGTAATTTTTCAGCAACAAGAGCGCCACTGACACAATGACACATATATTGAATTGATACCACTCTGCAGTAACAACACCATTTTATGTCAATGATATACTTTCATGGCAATAACATCACTCAAAGGCAATGACACCACCTTATGGCAATGACACCACTTCGTGGCAACAACGATATATTATGGCAATGATAGAATTTTAAGGCAACAACAGCCCTTTATTGCAATAATACCACTTTATGGCAATGATTAATTTCACGGCAACAACCTCACTTCATGGCAATGACGCGACTTTATGGTAATGATACCAGTCCGTGGTAAAAACATAATTTTATGGCAATTATATGATTTACTCGAAACTTGATAATCCCCAAAGGTCCGGTTGTTGATATGGTCCCATCAGCCTTTTTTGCCAACACCATTTCCTCCTCCACCTCCTTCTCTGTCTCCTCCCTCAATCTTTCTCACACTCTTTCAACTTCAAACATTCAGGAAGGGGAGACTTTCTCCAGCAACACATATGGGGTGCACATACATACATATATTCCTTTTTCATCTTCCTCCTGCCTCCTTATGCCTTTCTGACCACGTCAAATATGAATTATAGAGAGTTCAGCAGACTGGACGGAAAATTCAAATTTGCTTTATTGACACGGTGGGGGAAAAGACGTGTGTTGCCGAAGCAGAGTACATCAGTCACAAACTAATATTTTAATTTTTCTATCTCTCTGTCCCTCCCACCTTCTCCATCTTTTCATCTTGCCCTCACTGAGCCCCTATCTACATTTCAAATCTCCATCCTGCTTCTCTCTCCATCCATTTTCTTTCCATACAACGCCTTCTACTTTCCTGCGGTGTTCTTTCTTTCACATCTACCACCCCCCAACCTTCTTTCCTCTCTCGCTCCCCTCTCTCTCTCTACATTTAAGGGTATTTAACATGACACCAAAGAGTGCCTCTCTTCTACCAAGTCTCTCTCTTTCCAAAACATGTCGCCTCAAACCTTCCATTTGTTTCTGCACACCCTCTCACGCATCCTAATTATCCGTTCTTTTTTGACAGCTGATCCAGTTTCAGTAACCTGGATTTCCCTTGAACAGACTGTATCACACTGATCTGATGTGGTCTGATCCTGGACTGTGTCCCAAGCAGTGAACGCCTGACAAACAAACACCTCTGTCTGTTTCATCCTCCTTCCCTTGAGCTCTTTGTCACTCTCAATCAGCTTGTTTTTCCTTTGTCTACTTTCAGAAAAAATGATAATCATTTAGAAGCAGCAGCGCAAATATATTCATAATCAATGGAAAAAGGCAAATGGAACACAAAGAACCAGGCTTTGTTCATTTTGAAGCAAAAAGGCATTAGCTCCAGTCGAATCTTAGGAGATGACTTCAGCATGGTGCGTCCTCAACATGAACATGTCAATGACATCATGCCGTGTATTAACAGCAATGAAAAAAGGTCCATTCCAGATTTTCCTTGTGCTGAATACTGACCAATGGCACATCCTGAGAGCTGGATTAGAAGGAAAAGATTCTGCTCACCATCCTGGTGCAGAAGGATAAATTTTACATCCAGAAGCGTAGCTTACTATCTCATCCTTCCTCACCTTTATAGTAGAAAAGAAGTCAAGGAAGTGATTATAGTAATGGCTGACTCACTATCGGCCCGCTGCGCTCAGGCAGCTTGTCTCTATGCCATCACGTTAACGTGGCTGCTCATTTTTTAAGTCAAAGGAGCAGGATAATGGAAAGTAAAGTGGGAAATATTTGTCACTCCATGTCTTGATGTCTCTTGGTGTCCTTTATTGCAAAGATTTGGTTGCCTGTGTGATGCGTGCGTGTGCGCACAGCGCTTTCATTATTTCATGAGTGATGGTCCCTTATTAATTCTACAACAGGCTGGTTTAAGGGGAATTTAGACATTCAGGGAAATGCGAGTCAAGTAATAATGTACAGTAGATATTGCTCTCATATTTGAGGCTGAACCCAGGAGACAGCTTAACTTTTAATAAAGATGGGAGACAACCATCATGACTTTGACTTCAAGATTAGAGGAGGTCACCTCCATTTCCCTTTTAACAAGTGATGATTAGTGAGCCTTGGAGGTAATAGTGGGCAGAAAAAGGGTCCCTTTCCTCCTGTCAGGCTATCATTGCTTTTCAGAATAAAAAACAAACAAAAACGCATTTATACTCCATTTAATCCCAAAAATACATTTATCAATGTTCACATACTTCCTGTGTTCTTTCCTTTCTTAATCCGTTATACTGGCATTAAAGAGGGACGAGAATCATTTCGACAACTGTTAGAGGAGGGTGTGCTCATGTAACGGGTAAATAAGGAAGCAAAGCAGCAAAAGCAAAGGTAAAGGAAATCGATGATGTTCTTAACCACATGTGGAAGGAGATTGTCTTCTTATTAATGTTCGTAGATATTCGTCCTGTTTTGCAGGAATTCTGGTTCAACTGCCACTAATATTATTTATTTTTTTGCTCTGCCTGAATATATAAGCTTCTAGAAAACATGCACAAATATGGACAAAATGAAGATGGAGTACGAAAAAATCTTGTACTTAAGAGTACTAATTTGATTTATGTGTCATTTATTGCGTTATAATGTCTCAACAGTTGTTCACTCTGCAATAGTCTTAATTTTCCGGACAACATGAGGAAGAAGGTCAATTAGATGAATCAACATGGATGGCAAAGATGTCCCTAAGGAACCAAACTCCAAGATCACGATGAAGGTTTGTTCAGGAAGTCACATTAGACCCAAAGAAAACATTCAAAGAACCGCCTCTCTGGAGTTCGCGACTCTACTTTCACAAAGACACCGGACAAAAATGGCATCCAAGCCTCTGCTAACTCATAAGGAGATTAAGGCTTGTCTGGATTTTAACAGAACACACCTTGATGACCCTCAGAACCTATTCTACAGACGGATGAGTGGAAAGTCAAACTGTTTGGAAGATGGAGGTCCAGTTACATTTGGCGATCCACAAGCAGTGTGATGTTGTGGGACATGTTGCTGCTTCAGGACCAGAATGAACAGCTATGTTTGAGGGGAAAAAAGAATTCTTCTCTCCGCTAGAAAATTCTGAGAGAAAATGTCAGGTCAACAGCGCAAACGGGTGGAGCCGTGAGACAATGATGCCCAGCTGAAGAGTAAGTCCACCTCTGAATGAGTCAAACAGAATAAAATTAATGTTTAGGAGTGACCTGGACATCTGGACCTGGACCCTATTGAGATGCTGTGGTGGGACCTGAAAAAGCTCAGTTCATGCACTCGGACCTTCCAATGCGGCTGCATTAAAGGAGGTCTCCTGAGGAAGAGTGGGATCTCCAGTGATCAGAAGTAAAGGTAGTTGTTGAGGAGGTTGATTCACACCGATTCAAATCTTGGAATCTGTTTTTTGCCTCATTGAATGACATAATCATTTGAATCTTGTGTTTTGTGTTCTCTCAGGTTGCCTTTGTTTTACGTTAAATTTAGTTTGAATATCCGATACAGTGCAACATGAGATGCAAACAAATTGAATAAAAATGTGGAGAGGGTCAAAAATGTTTGCATCAGTTGTGACCGTCTTCCTACACTATATAAATGTAAGCTCATATAGTAACTGTATGCACATCATTTAAAGTCTGGTTTAATGATTTATCTCTATGATAGGAGGCAAAAGGCCAATGTCTGAATCACACGGGATGATTTTCTAAAATTTGATTAATTGACCTCAAAAATAAATTGGATTTCTCACTTTCAATTCTCCGCATTCCCCGTCTCTTTCTTCTCCTCGCACTAGTCTGCCATTACGCGTGATTATTTAAAGCACACACGGAGAAATCTGGAATTCAGGTGATACAAAGAGAAATTGTAGAAAAAGGCCTTCTTTCAAGTGGCGGTTTTTAAAAGTCTTTCCTGCAGTCTCTCAGTCCTGTGATGGTCGCCGTTAACGCGTCCTCCAGAGAGCCTTACCACACAGAAGAGAAACTTTGACTGCGATGGGGATCGATTGTTTTTTTCTGAAAACGTCAAAAAACATGTGCGTTTGGAGGACCATCTCAGGGAGCTTTGAGGTGTCATAGTCTTGTTCTGTGAGAGGCTGAGTGCGCACCTTTCCGGGGCTTTCAATATTTTTGTACTGGTTTCACTTAAGATCGGTTAACACTTTGCTGAGAGTGTTTTTTAATGAAATGATTTACAAGTTAAAGTCATTTTCATCACATTTAACGTCTGTCTACTCAATATCCTCCCACTCAGCGAGAGCCTCCCCATCCTCCATGGTTTGTAAATCACCGGAGATCCATTACCTTGTAAAATTATACAGAGGCCAATAGCCTGTCTGATGTCTCCTGATACACTTTTATGGAAGGGAAGGAAACCGCACATGACAAATAAATAAAACCATAAGCAGGCAGAAGCAAAATATAATGATTTTCACCCCGGTGAGGAAATGCGCTTGCAAATCTCAATCTGTGACCATTTGTACTGCGTTAACATCTACATTTATTATCTCTGCTCGGGGTAAAATAAGTAACACTTGTGCTCAGTTTAAGGCATGTTATTCTAGTCTGGGGAAATGAGATGCGATGAGCACAGTTTGAAACATATATATATAACAAGGTCCTTGTGGAGAAAGGATGTGTATGTGTTGCTGACAGAGCCGGCAGAGCCATGTGTTTATGGATGTCGCAATTACATATACAGTCAATGTAAAGCCACCAGAAAACCAAATGTAGCTGTGAGTAGATGCAGTAGAGTCCCACTGGGTGACACAAATGATGCAAGATTTTTTTTATTTATATCACTTTATAATAAGACTTCCCTTATACAAGATTTCTTGTTTTCTCTAATTTGGTTTTTAATTAGGTTCTATTCACTTTATAAGTCATTAATACTCAATTATAAACTGCTGCATACATAACACAGTGTTGAACAATTAATTCAGGTTCATTATTTGGCAAGATTAAGTTATTTATTCCTGCCGGCCTATTCTTTCCAAGTTTCTGTATGGGAATAAATAATAATGAGGTTTCACAGTTCGTAACAAGGCTTCTTTTTTTTTTTTGGCAACAGAGCTAACAAGTCATTATTTAAGTCATGTGTATAACATTAATGAACTCCGTCCACAACAGCAAGGGTATGTTCCTGAAAAGCCCCAAAACCCCCGCGTTTTTTCAAGCAATTGCCCTGATTGAAGTTTTGTCCAAAACAAACAAATAGTTTCCTTGAATCAATTCATTTGCACCACATTTGGACTGAACTGGACAAACAGCCGGGAAGTTATATCCGAATAGCTGTGAAAGAAAATTTAAATTCCCCTTATGAGTAAAGTATGAACTATTAAAGAATAAATATGATTTAGACAACATATATCTCCTTGAGTTGATTCATATGCACCACATTTGTTCAAAATCGGAGCAACAGCTGAGATATTATGGCCTGAAAAGCGCCCCCTAGTGTTGAAAATATACAAACAACGTTTCCCCAAACCAATCCAGTTCTTTCTCACTATAAGAGCTATGTGGGAACAAAATCAGAAAATTATCCAGTCAATAGTTTTTGAGTTATGGCGTTAACAAGAAGGATCTGTAGCTGCAGCTTTGGCAATGACGATGCCATGACATCTCCAACTTTTCGGGAATATAATTAGGCTCCATTTTGTATCTTATAAATGTCAGTAATTCAACATAAAAATGAATAACGTCTAGATGGATGGGAGAAGAATCAACCTCAAAGACACCAAACTGGCTGACCGAGAAGACAACGTACATAATATAAAGCTCAGAAATACAGATAAATGTGGACTAACTGTTTGTATCTTGGAGTTATAGCAGCTTATAAATAATTGATAAAGTGCCGCCAGCATGATTAATTAGCTATTTATAAACTGTTCATAAACCCTGGTATCGTTTTGTGTTATTCCTGTTATTCACGTCATTGATCCAAGTATTCAACCAAAGCAACGTTGACTTTTTCCAAAGCTCACAGGTCCGGACGACACAGAGGGGTCACCCCCGGACACGAGATGGGGGGAGTTAAGCTGAGCGGACATGTTTACTCGCTCTGTTCGATAACCTTAGCTTTCTTAATTATAATAAACAGGTTTCTGAGTGTGTGTGTCCCCCCCCCCCCCCCCAAAGCTTTAACTTTTCAATCAGGAACTAAACATTATCATCATTTTTCCTTTTGCCTCGCCCCGAAATGTAATCAGTAGCTCGCAGAATGAAGGTACAGCATCCAATTTGTGCTATTGTCTCATAATCTTTCACAGTGACGGAAAGTAATCTTTGCATTATTGTGTGTCTGTCCTGGACTGTATGCATTTCAGAGTTTTCGTGCTGAATTCCTGCATGTAAATGATGGAAATGTTTTCTCTGGATGCGGAAAAATCCCTAGATAGAGAAAGGTAAAGGTTTAATATAGGTGAATAGCCAGTGGATTCTAGAAGTAAATATCAAAATAATACAACTATAAGTATGTGGAAAGTGTCTTTAAGTCATATGACAATATAAGCAGACTGAACTCTTACAAACAAATATGATCATCGGATGAAATATGAGGACAGGGAACGTTTAAAGGTTTTAATGAGTTGAGTACATAAGAGATTTGGACTAGTTTAGATCAATCAGATCCATCCTTTGTCTTCTTCTGGTCTGGGGTCTGGTTGTGTGGCAGCAGGTTATGTGGGATTTTAGCAAAAATCTCTCTCCCCAGCACCACTCTCCAGCTCACTCTGGGGGACTCAGAGGCATTTCCTGGCCGGATGAGATTTTTAATCCCTCTGGTAAGTTCTGTGTCTATCCCCAGAGCCTCTTCCCAGATGGATGAAGCTGGAAAGCCTCCAAAGGGTGGTGCCCTGCAGGCATACTAATCAGACTTCTTCACCACTTCGACCTCTTCCGTATTGTACCTTTGGATGTCAGAGCTCCTCACCGTATCTCCAAGGCTGATCCAATTCACCCACGCAGGGAGCTCATGATCTGATTTATTTTCCAGCCGGAGCTCATGACCACAGGTGAGGGTCGGAACGCTAGACTGACTGCTGCACTGAAAGCCTTACCCCGTGGACAGAAACAACGCTCACCGTGGGGATGAGTTCCTGCCCCACTAGTGAAGGAGCGGTAGTATTGTAGTGTGATGAGAAAATTGACCCGTCACACAAAAATCGTAGACTTATGCCCCAGTAAGCCTCATCGGAGACATATTCCAACTAATGCATCTCCGAAAAACGGAAATGACAGCAGAAGTCCATAAATAAGCAAGCGGATCCATTTCAGTAGGTGGTTGTTATGCATGGAATGTTTGAAAAGTTTTCTTTTTCGTTTTTACGCTCCAGGACCTAATTGTGACGGACAGATGTGACAGATGTGGCGAGGGATCGTGAGTGAATTATTTAATTAGCTGATTAACATAACATGAATCAAAAAATATTTATATCCCGCAAAAGGCGGAGAGCTTTTAAGAAAAAACAGAGTTTTTTTGGCCCAGTTCAGTACACATGTGTTGCAAATGAACTGACTCAGAGAGATTTATCTTTTATATATCATGTTTTACCTCAATAGTATTTAACTCACTAATTGTAGCTTTTTTTTTTCTTAAAACAATCAGAATCAGGAGGATTGCTTGTACAATGCAGGGGATTGGGGACTTTTCTGGGAAATACCCAGCGTAGGCCTAGTTTGATAACTGATTCGTTGTCTTCCATATGGGCAGCGAGGTGAAATGGTGGATAGCACTGTAACCGAACAGACGTAGGTTCTGGGTTTGAACCCACGTGTGGAGTTCTCCCTATGTTCCTGGGTGGGTTCCCTCCCACAGTCCAAAAACATTTAATATGAGTATATAGGTGACTCTGAACGATCCATAGGTAAGAATACGAATGGCGGTTCCTCTGTGTGTTGACCCCGTGGCAATTTGTAGACGGCATACCCTGCCTCTTGTCTAATGTCAGCCGGTATAGGCTCCAGCGCCCTCTGACCCCGTAGTGGGGACAAACTGGAAAATGGATGGATATTGCAGGTTCTTTTTTGCAAAATCCCAGATATTTTCTTGGCTCTGCTTAAACGTCCCTAAAGTTCTGTTTCGCTCTGTGTCCTGGCATCATAAACTGCAAACTTTACAAACTAGTGCCTGATGAAAGAGAATACTAAAAAAAAAAAAAAGTGAAGGTATTATCGACAGTTTTTATCACTTTTAATGTCTTTTAGTAAGAATGACTAAGCTGGAAAACAATCAGGGTTGCCAACGGCAACCTAGAGCATGCCACGGAGGTCAGATTCTCAGAATGAAGAATGAAGCAAGTGCCTGCCAGGTTATGGGTTTATCTCCTTTCAGCACTTTGTGAGCTATTTTTAAGACTCACTCTGACAGCGTTGAGTCTCCAAAGAAGAATATCAGCCTTCATACATGTATTGAATCGACACCGGTTTTAGGCAGGTTTAATGCCAGTTTCTTGCCGTGTCTTTGTCTCCCTCGTGTCCATCTCTTTGTCTAAACGTCTGTCTCGCTGTCTCCGGTAGTCTAGCATTAAGTAAGCAAATCCTTTTTCATTCTGCCCCAGTTGTCTAATCTCCTCTATTAGCGGCACTCAGTCTTTTTTCTACCTTCATCCATCCATCCACTCCCACACGTTCCTCCAGGCTATCTGTTCTGGTTCCTGAAAAAGTCTTAAAATACATTATCCGGGATAAAAGCCTTAAAATGTATTAAAATATACAGACTTGACTACACTTTACGGATGATTTGTTTTCTCTTTGAAACGACAGACCCCCTTTGCTCAAAATGTACAGATAAATACATTTCTTTGTCAACATATCTGCTTTAATAAACACAAATGGGCTTTGTGTCCTCAAACAATTAATTTCCTGTGTTGCTTTATCTTTATCTGCAAACCTAAAGCTGCAGATCTTCCATTAGCTCCGCTTCAATTGGAACCAAGCTGGCCATCTCAGTTTCATTCCTTCACTTTGTGTTCTACATTTTGGCGTGTTATTTGCTTCCACGTTGCTTTTAAAAAGTTTCACGAAGCTGAAACACTCTGTTCCATCCTTAAAGTCTCCGCCTCGCTCCGTTCCGTGTCTGATCTGTGCAAAGCGGAGGCTTCTATCAATGGCTTTGCGAGGCCGGAATAATGACGGAAAGTCAGCTTGAACTTTCATCCTGCCAAAATAATTGGATCAAATCCATGTGACCCCGTGATAACGCAACCTCACATCTACATTTCGTACACCAGCGCTTTGATCCTCCTCGTTTTTTTTTGAGGTGTTATAAATCAAATCCATGCTGTCTGTATCCGTTGTTTTTACATCATCATCATCATCTCTCTCATTATCTCCTATTCTGTCTTCATACATCAACACACGCCTCCTCTTCTCCTCCGCTCTTATTTATCTTATCTCCCTTCCTCTCGTCTTTTATGGTCCCCGAAATTTCAGCTGGTGCCGCATCACAGTTTAAGGTCCGTAACTGTGAGGAATTGTCACTCATCATTCCCTCCTTTTTACTCTGATCATACTTTTTCCCTCCCTCGCTACTTCATCTCTATCCACCCATTCATTTGTGTCAAGTCCTAACTTTCCGCGGCGCGTTGCACGCTGTGTGCCGGCGAGGAGTCCTAATTTCCTCTCCTCTCCTCAGTCAACTGTCTCATTTCTGCTCTACAGTATCCTTCTCTTTCTTTCTTTCTTCTGTGTCAGCTCCGAGCCGCCCCGACTGCGCTTTGGTGTTCAGGCCAACTGCAAAGATGACTCGACCTTTCAGTCACTCTCTCCCCTCCATCCTGCCTCGTCCCGCCAGGGTTTTAATTAGCTTTCTTAGCCGCGTCTCCTTCCTGAGGTTATGTCCTACGCGAACCTAAAGGAGAAAAGCTTTTTCCACATCTAGTGAGCAAATAATGTTAAACCTTCTTTATATGTAATTGAATAACTATGAAGTTATTTGAGTTTCCTGGCCTACAAACGTTAAATTGGAACGCATTAACATTCGATTCAACCGCTGTTTCCCCTGAGGGGTTGGTGGACGTCAGAATCAACCGTAAAACGGGACTGAATCTACTCAGATCAACCATAACATTAAATCTATCTGCATAATAATGCGTAGGTCAACATTTTGCCGCCAAAAAATCTTTCTGTGCTACACTGCTCCAGAACCAGCATAAATGTTTTCAGCAATTCTTTTCTTACAGCAGCTCAAAGGGTATTCCAGCTTTCTGATATCAAACAACAGGCAGACAAAGTCAACGACCAGCAGGTAGTACCAAAGAGTTGGTAGAGACCAAAATGGAGCAAAGAAGAGTAAATCCTCGACTTTTTATACTGAATAAAAATGCAACTCTTCATGAATGAATCCTGGACGAGAAAATCTTTTGCTGAAGCAGTCCTCAAAAGAAGTTTCTTAAATCTAAGGAGTGGAAATTTGTGGAAATTTTTATAATTGTATTTATATTACTTATTATTTTTGTAAATGTTTACTTGATTTTAGTATCCTGATTTCATTGTAATTCATTTTTCATTTTTATATATTTCATTTTTATTTTCAATGACTTTAACTTGGATTTACTCTAATTAACCTTTTACAATCTATTTATACGCGCTTTATTCCGTGTAATTTGTAATTTGAATGTTTTATTTTGTATAATTAGTATCAGTATACTTATTTTATTTTCTTATTTAATTTCAACTACTTCATTTGTTTTTTATTTTTCACTTCTACTGTGTTTTCAATCACAAAGAATAATATTTTATTTGTTTTGAAGTCTGCTACATAAATAAAGTTTGATTGATTGATTGACTGATTGATTGATTGATAAGGTGCGGGTTTAGTGGCCACAATTTGTAGGGTTAAAAATAATTTAAAAAAATAATATCTGATTACTAGATTAAGCAAAAGCTTTCTTTTAAAGGTACAGTGTGTAAAGTTTTGGGGGGGTAGTTAAGGGCATCTCTATGAATAAATGGAAGATAATATTCATAACTCAGGTTTAAGTTGCATTCTGACAAAAGGAGAATCATACTTATTATTTACAACAAGAAAAAGCAACGGAGCCTCGTTGTCAAAGCAAAGACTCACTCAGATTTAGAATCCTCCGGCAGCCTGAAGGATTCTGCTCAGGGAAGAAGGCCGGCGGCACATGCCGTGAGCTTCAGAGTCCCTCATCCCCGCCCAGATTCAACCCCATCGCAGGTTTGTGAGCTAAGAGAGCGTCATCTCACCTCCAGGGAAAATCCCTCCAAAAAACTTGGATTGGCTGGGATGGAGAGATCTCCGCCCATCCACATTTTACGCCCTGGACCTTTAATAATCATCGTATAAATTCCTCTATCCCACCCGTGGCCACAATTTTGTTAATATATTCAAACAAAAGTTAAGAACAGTATAAAAAATGTTTGTTCGAGGCTTTTTTCATTTCTTTTTACTATACTTCTACACTGAAGGGCTTCACATTTAAGGAGGGGAATGGGATTCTTCTGTGACACAGATCTGTGATTTATAAATGCAGGCATCATGAACGTAGTTACTAAAAGGATCATCATGAGGTTTTCTTTGTTTAGATGTTATAGGTGTAGAAAACAAGGTCTCCTCTGTCTTTTTTTTCATTTTCCTCCTAATGCATCGCTGTATTAAATTTTTTAAAACCTTCCCCTCTTGTCCTTGTCTTTCAGTTTTTACCCTTCGTTCTTTTCCTCCTCTCTCCCCAAACAGTGAGATATCTGACATATCTTTTTCTCATCTGCATCAATGTGCAGAAGAAGATATGGATGAAGGGTTGAATTCTAAGCTCCCATTATCCTCCCCTCTTCTTTCCGCCTCTCAACTCCCTGCCTCCCAGAGAACAGCATCTGCTGTGCATGTTGGACCACTGCAAAGGGAGTTAATGCTCCACCTGACTACCCCCTCCTCCTCCTCATCCTCCTCCTCCTCCTCCTCTTCCTACCATCTCCCATTCCTCCATCAGCTCCTCCCCACCACTCCAGCACTCATCTCAGGTCTCAGTAAAGTAGAAATCTGCCGTTGAATGTCCTATCATTGCGGAGAAGAGCTTTGCTTTCTGTTGCTCTCCACTCCACCGTCACCCATGCTCCATCTGAAGCCAAGTCTTTCGACACCCCCTATTCTCTCTCACCTCGGTTTCCCAGTTGCAAAACTTTAATCTCCCTGCGTTGAGATGTTGTCAGCCGGCATCCCTCCCTACCCTCTTCAATCTTATCTCCATCTCTCAATCACTGCACTTCTGCAGCTAAGTGTTGTATCCGTGCACAAGGGAGTCTTTCTACCCCTTTCACAGCCTGTGTCTCTTATTCCCCTTCTCTCCCATCCCTCCTTCCATCCGCACCAGACACTCCTCCTTTCACACCCAAACACCAAGTCTGTTGTGTGAGGGTTGGACCGCTGGAGAGAGGCAGACAAAGCCTGTTAAGTTTATTTCACGTCCCCTGACTCGAACTTCCATTCAGGGGCATTCGTTTCCTCATGTTACATTTTTACTAATGTTCCTGTGTCTTTATAGTCAAACTGGCGGCTGTGCATTCCTGTCACTCTGTATAATGTGGGCTTGAGCTGGCACAGTCACAAGCAATCAGTGGTACCAGAACTCTATACCTCTCGGTATATATCTCGGTTTTTATTTACACTTTCATCTTTCCCCTCTCTGCTGTCCCTAAAATGTGTTTTGTCTTTTATAAAGGTATTTTGTGAAGCCGATCCAGAGCATCAAGGAAGTTTCTCTTTTCAACATATTATTGAACGTCAACCTGACAAACCAGCTGGTTAGGCCATCATATTGGGAGGAAAAAAAAAGGATGGACATATCAAAACACGGAGAAAGTGTTTTTATTCTGTTGTTTGACTTTAGCACTTGAGCCCATCAGACTGTTTTTATCGGATGCACTTACTGAGCCATTATGGCACCATTGAATATCACGCTAACATGCAGTTTGGTGTCTCGGTTCATTAATAGCCTTGTTTGTGGATCCTTCTTTTGAAGGATCCCATTCCACAGCAGAGATCTTCTTAGCGGGCCTGTCTGAGGGTTAGATGAGCAAAGACGTGTAAATTGGGTTGAAAATCGCCGTATTTTGAAAGTGTTTGCAAAGTTTGCCCTAAAAATGTCCAATGTTTGTTTGACACACAGATGCAAAATGATTCTTGTCGCGGAACATACAGGGGTTATTATGGAATCGTAATCGCGGCTGCCGCTGCCGCCGATCCTTTGTGTTAACGTTGTGACTCAAAAAGTATCTCAGGGATCATTTTCAAATTTGATATATACATAAGTTTTTAGGCCATAAAGGTTTGGTTGGATTTCATCCATATCCAGTGTATATGAATAAACACAAGGAGATCTATCCTGTGTATATCATATTTTATTCTAGTAGTCCACTATTCCAGACATACCTCAAAAAATATTACATGTAGAATTTTCAAACTTTCCACCCACATAGAGTTTAGGAAGAAGAAGAACTGCATTGATTTTTGGGAAACGTCCACTGTCCACTACTTTTTTTACTAAAAAATACTGTTACATCTCCTTTGAAGAGTACAATCAGTGGGATTGCTAGTAAAATGAAATGGATAGGGGCCTCCTGGGGGATATACCATGGCTGTCGGGGACAACAGCGTCGGTCTAATGGATTCTTTTTTTTAATCTCTTTTATACAACTAAGAGCATGTGGTTGAAATCAGGGAATCTCTCATTCTTGGTCAGCTGTTGATGGAAATGACTTGGTGGTGCTCATTTCAAATGAAAACTACACTACTTCTACTGCGTCTATGCAGGAGACAATAGTTTTTAAAGCCTTGATGTAACAAGGCTATAAAAAACTATAATCTATTCTGGATTCTTTAATCAAGCATAGATTAAAAATCATCATACGGCTATGACTGTGGAATATACTTTCAAAGTAAGTACATTGTCTGTCTACACTATTATTACACTTCTCCCACTCTCTGGGATTGTGGAAGATTGAACTGTCCTGATGTGACACACAGTCCCTGATCTTCTGTTCTGCAGATCAACCAAGAAGTGTAAAGGAATAGAGTTGTGACCCGTTTGTGAATTCCACAGCAAATTGTCCATGTCAGTGCAGGAAGGAGATCCTCTTCTCACGCTTCCAAATAGTGGTCGGCTGGGCTTTGATTGAACATCTGGGAAGGCGTTCTGGATCAAAATCAAGGCCGAATTTAACCAAATTAATATGAGAGCAATGAAAATTTTACTTACAAAGCCAATAAAGCATCTCTGCAAAACGATGTTTTCTGCAGTGGACGCAATTGAAACTATATTGTGGATGAGGCTGGACTAAGGGATACACTTCAGGGTGTTATCATGTAAGTTCATGCATGTAAAACCTGAAAACCTGATTCGTCAATACTATCTAGACGTCAAACAGATCCAGAGGACGCTCGAAACTCCTTTCCCTTGTCTAAAGAGTCTGAATTCATGTACAGATCACACTTTAGAGGGATTATGTTCCCTCCAAAACATATTTGGCAAAGCAAACGAGTTGTATTTGGTAGGATTATCGGAGAGATGGGGTTGAATTGATAACATTTCTGAGTTTTTCTTATCCCCACATTGTTTCCCACAGGTTGGGAATTTACAGCGTGTGACGGATGGGGTCACTTATAAACTAGTCGCACAAAAGTTTATCACTTGCTCCATTTATTGCAAATGAAAAACATAAACATAACTAACTATTTACAAATTAAAATAAATTACTTATTTGCAAATGAATAATCACTCTAAATATCTTATTTCACCATAAATAAATAAATCAAATAAATACATTTTACACATCAAAATAAATTTCCATTTGTGAAATAATAAACACCCCAAATAAATGTCTTATGCTTACTCTATTTCGCATTTCAAATAAATAGTTGTAAATAAATAACTATTTATTTAAGCATTTGACCCTGTAAGCAATTACATTTTTGTTAATTGTATAAGCACATACTTATATTTGCTGTTGCTGAGCAGTGTATTTTAAGAGCTCTTATTTTGAAGGGTCGTAGCATAAGTAAGGATTGGTCGGCATTGTGTATGTGTTCTGACTCGGTGACATTAGCATACGATCGGTGTGGTTCACGAACCAATATTACATTTCGAAATGAAAATAAAAGTTTGTAAGCCCTGTTCAGTCCATTACATGTTCTATGGTGGTTTTGTTCGTTAACAGATGCATATGGATTAAATCTTTATCATTAAAAACCTTCAGAGCAGAGTCTCATTAACAAACACTGTCTCAAGTTTAACTAACAGTATGTATGAAAACTGAAATAATTTATTTGAGTTTATCGTATGATGATGGTCGCACCATCAATGCTTATTCTGTTAGCATGTATAAGGCAATTCCCATTATATGTTAGCATTAAGCTAATGGGCCGAGCACTATTTTTCAACATTTATGTGAGGTGAAAAATCTGCCAAAGTGAGAGTAACGTTCAGTAGGAGCAGAATAAAAGGAGAACTGAAACTGCAGCCTCTGGCTGTATCCACTGGTCTGTATGCATCTACCTGGACGGGTCCTAATTTACCAGGGCAGGTCACCCAAGTAGATCCTATGTAAGGGAAACACCGCCATGTCTCTATTCCCCCTACCTCTCTTCTCTCCGAAGTACAGGGTCTGCTGGGCAGTGTTGGACCATTGCAGCGAGGAGTTGTCGCTCTCGGCCACCCGGCAGGTTAGCCTCACCGTTCCCCCCACAGAAACCGTCTCATCTGAGGTTGTTGGCTGATAAGGGTCGTAGTCTAGATAATGGGAGAGACAGAGGGGAGAAAAATCGTAAGATAGAGTGATAGAGAGGCAACCGAGACAAGTCATAGAGACACTGCACACATATAAAAAAAATAAATAAATAAATAAAAAGTAGTAGCTCACAGCAACACACAAATCAGATAAACTCACAAAATGCATTACTGGCCCCGCTTTCTCTCTCTCTCTCTCTCTCTCTCTCTCTCGCTATCTCCTCCCGCCCATCTTTTTCTCCGCTTGTCAGATTATCTATATATCTCTATCTGTCTTTCTCAAAGCAAAGACACAATCCACGCTGAAACACAGGCGTGCTTGTCAGAGCAACAAAAAAAGCAGACAAATGGCTTATGGTTGTATGTCTGCGAGGCCAATATGAGAGCGATGAGTCAGCAGCTGCCCTCGCATCGAGAGACTGCGCAACCTGAGGGACCGGCCAAAATGAAGAGGCCATGGCAGACAGTGGCTCTTGACAGGTCAAAGCCACAAGAAGAGCTCCATCTTGTACGCCTAATGGCTTTGTAAGCCCCTCTTGTCAATATCTGTGTCAGTTTCTAGGACCATGCAGACAGCGCTGTGTGCTCTTTTTTTCTTCTATTTTTGTGTGTGTTTCTTCCAAAACTGTGTTTTGATGCAGAGCTTCAAACAACATTTAACGCAAAACAAAAGCTACTTGAGCAAAATCAAAATTAAATACGTTTCATTCCACCAAAAGGTTATCAAATATCTGGTCAGCCTGTGTGAAAAAGAATTTGCCCCCTTGGAAATGAATCCAAAATCTACCCAACTGCCCTAAGAACTGGTTACAGCTGGATTAGACGCACCCAGACCGGATCGATACCAGCCCAGTTCAGTGACGATGTGATTGATGTTCAATCACATCATCAGTGCAATAGAACATTTTCAGAAGCAGGACGTTGGCTCGTAGGTCTCGCCAGTAGCAAGCTATGCCAAAATCATGAGAAATTCAAGGAGAGAAGAGGAAGAATGTAATCAAAACCCATCTGTCTAGGAAGGATTACAAAGCTTTTTCTAAGGCTCTTGGATTTTCAAGGAGACACATTATCTACAAAGCAGTCCAGGCAGTATCTAACCTTCCAAAATTCCCCCAAGAACCATGATGAAGGCTCATTCACCATGAAGTCCAAAAGATGCAAAGGCATCAGTACAGAAACTAGAGGCTTCTTTACCCTCAACATAACTCCACTATAAGAATGACACTGGATAAAATGTGATCCATGGGAGAGTGGCCACAAGAAAGCCATGCTAATCCAGATGAACATAAAACCTCATTTGTATTTGACCACAACATACTTTGATGACACATAGAATATTCTATGGACTGATGACTCAAAAGTTGAGCTGTTTGGAAGACAGGGGTCCCGTTACATCTGGTGTAAAACAAACACAGCGTTGCACAGACAGAATAATATATCTAAGAAATGGAGGTGGCAATGGAATTTTGTGGAGATAGCATCAATGATTCAGGACTAGGACAACTTGCAATAATTGAGGGAAGCTGCTAAAGAATTCTGCTCTCAACCGGACAATGCTGACAGAGAATGTCAGGTCATCTGTCCGCGAGTTGAAGCCCAAAGTAACTGAGTAACGCAGAAAGACAATGATCTCAAGCAGAAGATGTCCACCTCTGAATGGTTGAAGGGGAATAAAAATATAGTTCGGGTATGGACCTTGACCTCCCTTAGATGCTGTGGTTGGACCTGAAAAGATCCATTCATTCTCACAAACACTCCAGTATGCCTGCAATGAAGCAAGTATAACAATATGACGACCCAAAAAAAAGAAGGGTTTCCACAGGTCGGAGCCGGAACTTAAACGCTACAAAAGAAATGGCTCAGATGATAATATTTCATATTAGCTAGAACACATTATTCCACTTTTTGCATTCACTGAGGGTGGCAGATGATCATCTCATATAGTGCAACAACTGTTTTATTGTTTTATCAGGATCCCCAATTAGCTGCCAATTTAATGACCGCTAGTCTTCCTGAGGGGCCTTACAAGAAGATATAACCACCACGTATAATACAGGGAATCTTTAATAATAAATCATAAAAGGAAAAACAAGCATTTAAAAAAACTCACTTAAAGGGCTTCCAACTTTACCCATCAGCTGTCAATCACATGTCAATCATACAGTCGTCTACAACACTTCTCGCTTCAGAATCTTTTTAAATTCATGCTTAATCTGCTCTAGCCTTTTAGATACCGGTAGCTTCTCCCAATTTAATATGGATGTATGGATGTAAAATGATTGTTTCTGAGTTGAGGGAATACCAGATCATCACCTAGTGGCTGTCCGGTGAAATGAGTGTTTCCTACATAAGAGTAGTCGATCATCTAAAAATGTGGGATACCTCCAGGATAAGACATTCCTGAAAATATGAAGAAAGGCCGTGTACTGTGCATCAAAAACATTGCGTCCCTCGTTATTGGATGTATTGCCCAGCATGGCGATAATGGTGCTTTTTGCTGTGTTAAGTTTTAGAGGCTTTGAGTGCATCCATTCACCCTTTATGTTTCCTGTTCGCTTCAAAACATTCCACTGCCCCCTCAACCTAATCTCAAGCAAAACAAAAATAATTGGTGACAAGACCAAGGCAATGGAGGCTACATCTCATTGGAAGATATGCCTCAAAGCGATCTCCTCACCCCTGAAAACATGACGTGAATAAATAGTTTAATTGGAACCAGATTATCAAGCGGGAGACAGGTTTATATCCGATGTGAAGTGTTATCGCATCCATGCACCGGCAGTGGAATTGAATTTATTTTATTTTTTTTCCTGCTGGAAGAACATCTGCTTAAGAGTGCTTCAGCGGCGAACCCGTCAGGATGTAAAGAGAGGATGCAGGAGAGGATGCGAGAGAAGTAACTGCATGTAACATGAAAATCATCAGTACAGGAGCAGGGTGCAGCAGGCAGCGACAACGGGTGTCATTTTATGTCGTCATTTTAAAGCTGGAAGGCCAGAATCTCAGAATACACAAAGAAGCCTTTTAGTGTGCCTCTGGGCTGAGTGGATACAATGTCGTACAGATTTCTAAAAGCGCAACCATGTTTTGGCCGGACTCAAATTGCACTTGAAGACGTCCTTTTAGATGCCGCTTTTCTCTCTGCGGTGTTTGACTGCAGCCCTGACCTTGCGGTTAGTTTATCTAAGCACCGTGATGGCTGAGGGATGAATGTGTGGTCAAGTGCACCGTGGATTAGTGTCTCCTCTAATAGAGTCTTGGGCTAATTCTTAGAGCTCCTCTACTTGGCACGAAAACACTGGCTGTCCCAGTGCATCACTCATCAAGTAAACCACAATGAGCTCCGACACCTTGGCCAAACTTGTGTCTTCACTTTGGCCCGCTGCAGGGTGCTGGGGCTTCTGACCAAGAACAACCTGCGTCTAGGGCTCAGAGTTGCGTTTGTGCATGTAAAACATTCTCCTCTGTGATCAGTTCTTCAGCGATGAACAGAATTTAAAGCAGATATCTGCTTTAAGGAGAAGACGATAGTTCACCTCTCTTACGGTCACCAAAATCGTTCATCCGAAATGACTCACATGTAGCGCTCTCTGTTCTGAGGCGTGTCTCATAATGCGATTAAAACCGATCTAATGAATGAAATTCAAACCTATAATGTCTACATATTGATTTATATCCAATGGAAACGTAATTGCCAAATTAGGCATCATATAATAGAGTCCTTACAAACTCAGAATCTATTAAAGAACGCCTTGTAAGCTTTACTGTCCTGTAAAGCTTGCTCTTGTAAAAAGTACTGACCCATCATCGGGGTCCGAGGAGCTGATGAGGATCAACTTCATTGCAGGAAATGTGTGAAAGCAACTCATTTGTTATAAAGGTTTATGTTTGTTATCACTTTTTGTTATACAGGTAGGATACAGGAGGAACCAGAATGTGAAATTAATTATCTGCTTTTGACCCATCCCTGAGGGGCAGGGGGTAACCGCTGTGAAGCACCCGGGGAGCAGGGTCTCTCTCAAGGACCCTGTGACCCTATGACATGTTGACTGCAGGGGCTGGGATCGGAGCGCTTAATGGGGGACGACTACTCAACCCTCTGAGCTAATGCCACACCAAAATACACATATGATATGAGCTACTCAGTAAAGTGCATACACATGCAATACTTGTTTGATTCAATTCACTAATTAAATCAACAATTTAAAAGCAGAGGAGGATATTGTAACCATTAGTTCATAAAGCAGGCGGAACAATGAAGGAATGTTTTCCATTTTGATTTAAAGTCATCTGCAAGACCTAAGATTGTTCCAGGTCTGAGTTGCATATTAGTAATATTTTGTATCACTGTGTTTGATGTCACTCTTGGGATGACCAGTAAGCCAGATCCAGATGATCTGAGGTTCTGGAATGTCTATATGGCACCAGCTTTACAGATTCGTATTGGGGACGCGATCCAGGATCTGGAGATTTGATTTGTAAGGAGAAAAATGTGTGGCTCCAACATTTAAGGGGTTCCTTCCCTACCCAAGACCGATTCGGGCTTCCAACAAGAAACCTGTATAGTAGTTTCTTTCTCAAAAAAAAATAAACAAATGGACACTGAAAAAAGAGAACCTCCTTGATTTGTTCCCCACGGTGACCCACAGAATAAATCCCGAGTATGTCAAAAGGTTGACTTTACATTAATGCAGGCTAGAAATGAGCATGAGGCCTAAATGTCTGGATGATGAAGCTGCTCACAAAATCTTCAATAAATAACTTTATTAATGCATAAATCATTCAATGATGCAGTGATTCTCGAGCTTGTACCCCTAATAAACCCCTGATGAATGCAGAAAATATTGGCAGGTACATTTTCAATTCCTGCAGAAAAACTTAAGAGTAGTATTTTTTGAAGAATGCAATTTTCTTCACTATAAGGAAATAAAATCAACACATTTTATTTTTTTTTTACTTTTTAGATTTTTGTAAGAGTATAAAGCAGAGATTAAGGTCAGACCCCGGACTTTAATATCATAATGACCGAAGCCATCCGAACCCCATTTATCTTTAAAATAAAATCAGGAGCTTAAAAAATGGACTACAAATTGACTACACTGAACTCAATTTTCAGACTCCTCAATAGAGATTAAGCTGTAATAATACATGAATGTTACATTGGGATTTAATGGTAAGTTGTATTTTCTTCATTCACTGACCGTTTCTTGGTAAGGGGGTGATTGATAGGATTTCTTTGCATTTGCATTGAAAGATATATCAATATTTTGACTTTTCTGATATTCATAACCTGGAAATCTATATCAAACTTCCCCTTACCTATTTTAAATGAAATTGAAATTTGTCAAAAAACTGTGTCAAAAAACGGTTGTCAGGCTAGATGTGAAACAGGACAGGTGACTAACGCATTAGAGTTGTTTAGTGGATTGAAGGTTTCCTTTAGTCCACTAAAATAATAAAAAAAGAAAAGGATACATGAGCAAAATGGCACCATGTGAGATAAAAATCACGGATAACACGATATAAAAGCTGACATAGAAGTTAAATGGTTTTTGACAGATGTGTCACCATGGTGGCTTCAATTACCATCCAGAAGAAGAAAAATATTCCTATGGAACTAATCACCTTCCATACATCTGAAAGGGGAATACTATGCATGAAATGTGGTTCATTTGATGTATAGTTGCATTTTTTTTAAATTAGATGTATCATATTTCATTTATTTTAAGAATTATGCATGACTGAAATGTTTCAAAATAATCTCAGGTACCCCTGCAGTACCAACAAGTACCCATAGGGGCGCACGTAACCCCAATTGAAGAAAAAAAAAACCCTGTTGTACAACGTACGAGCACGGCAATGAAACTGTTACTGTTGTCAGCCCATTTTAGTCTCAGCTGAGTTCCTTTTAATTTAGAATGAGCGCTGTGCAGGTAAAATTTAAATTTATCAGGATAATGCATCAATCGTGCAGCAATATTTCAAATTGCAGTAAGCCCTGATTACGGCGTTACAGGGGTGGGTTTAGCTGCATTAAGAAGAACGCTTGAGAGATTTATCTATTTGGAATAAGATAAAAGTTCCTTTGGTAGCTTTTGTGGTGGTAACCCATCCTCCAGCCACACTGATGCACAGAAACATTACAGGGTCCCTTGTTGGGAGCGAATGACCCATTAAAGACTCCCATACAGATACAGCTGTGTTTTGTTTTTTTTTTAGCTTTGAAGCTACTTAAGAGCAAAGTTAAAGGGGGGGGAAATGAAGTTCAGCAAGAGTTTAAACGGTTAAGTCAGGCTGAAAACCCGCACCGCAAAAATGAAAGGAGAGACCTATCTATCCTTAGCAGACGTTAAGTTAAACACTGTGGCTTGCTCTTCTTTCTTCTTTCGTCACATCCACTTCTCCATCCTCCCCCCAAACACCACCCCACGTCTGCCTGGAGCTGTAAGCCCGGGCAAGACACGGGTATTTAAAGCCGCACAATTTACACATTCCCCTCGCTGGAAACAAGGTGAGAGAACGCAGCAGAGGTAGGAAGCTAACTGACATATTGCGCCAAGGGAGGGACGACGATGGATGAGTAATCGTATGTAGAGGAGGTTGAGTGATAAAACAAGGTTGGAGACAGTGTGAGCGTGTGATAAAAAGGGAGGGTGGCGAGAGGAGAGGAGAGTGAGTTAACAGAGGAAGCGTGAGGAGCTGGATGGCCCGTCCAATGCTGACAAAAAAGAAAGGGGGAACACTGATGGGAAAAGTTTTTCTTTTTTTTTTGAGAGAGACTTAGGTGCGGAGATCCATATCTCTCTAGTGTTCATGGGGGAGAAGAGCTGCAGTTAGGAAGTGCTTCCCCTTGCAGTTACACTGAATGCAGCTAGAAAACAGCCCCACTGCCTAAATAGAGAGAATAAGCAGAGTAATAGCTCATCATTAGGAGCTCCTTCACCATCAGGAAGCAAACAACACAAAGAAGTGGGATAATTACAATTTGTGGTGTTGGACAGGATAACATGCTGAAACTCCAGTAAAATCTGAGGCTCCGATTTATATTAAAAGAAGCGGGGTCCTTTTTCAGCTATGTGTTATTATTTCTACAGTGTTTACCGGCGGCAGCTGGTGAGTTTAAAAGGGAGAGATTTGTTTTTAATAAATCGGAGATTAAAGCTCTCTTTAACTGAATGAGGAATATATTCATGATCAAATACCTGTTTATGCAACAAATGTTATGTGACTGTATGTTTCTTGTAACCAAGCAAAGAGCAGCTTCTTTCGGCTGGTTCCCTTTTCAGGTGTCACCACCGCAGATTGGCCCTTTCCTTATGTTGATTGCATGGCATTTGTATGTCGAATGCCCTTCCTGACAGAACCCTCCCATTGATCCTTGCTTAAGGGTCCACAGAGTATAACCACCACACTCTCTTTTTGCTGGGATTCGAACCGCAGTCTCCCACGCCACAGCCAACGGAGTAAAGCACTCTTACTGCTATCCAGCTGCTTTCTTGTAGCCAAGAAGTTTTGCGGTTTACATTAAGTGCTCTTAATTTGAAGGAGTAGAGAAGAAGGAGGGTTGGCCATTGTGTGAGAAAATAAAGTACGAGCAGCCCTCCTCGTGTGAAACTACTATCAACTGCGTGTTTAATTATTCGTACCTAAATTCTGGCCTACACTCACACAAAAGGACAAAACTAAAAAAAACTGTTCCAAATCCATATTTGCTTGTAAACTTTGAAGAGATTCCAGCTAAATGCTGAGCTAACAAGCTAAATGATAAAGGCCTGAATAGAGTTATTTTTGTTATAGTTGAAAGTGTTTCGCAGTTAATTGATCTTGCTTCTGACTACTCAGGTCATAAAAGTCCACGCTTCATAACGATGAAGGAAGTATAACGGAACACCATGGAAACTAGAAGACAAGCAATTAAAACAGTCTTATGCTCAAGGTAAAACATTTATTACTCTGTCTCTAACCAACATACAGGTCCAACAACAGGGCTTCTGTGTATACGCGGCTTTACGAGGAACCCACATTTTGGCTCATGGAGGATAATGATCTTCAGATATCTTTAGGATTATGTTTATTTCTTTTGTCTGAAAACAAACGCATGCTCATTGGGTTGGGTTCTCTTTTGCAACCATGTCCTCTCCCACGGAGGCCGCCATGTTGCGCTGACATGTTTGTGCAATAGCGATTAAACTCTTTAATCGCTATTATAACTCTTGCTTTCAGTGTTTTAAAGGCTGAAGAGGCTGAAAGATGAGGAAAAAAACCACGGCTCTTAAGACCAATCAAGACGAATAAAAACGTAGTGAATAATTAGTTGCTGGCTAATATTAATCATCTAAGCAGGCTCTGTGCCTAAACAATCCATGATGCTCATGTCATTAGATGCTCACTGGAAAGATTGAGCTCCTCCGAAGATAAGTAGTCAGAGGTGCTACAAGATTAAATACTCATAGAAGAATAAAAGCAACCAGATGACACCATTAATTAGCACCAATGTCACAGTGTAGAGGAAAATGACTAGGAAAGAATTATATAAATATAACATTCATGAATAGAGGTGATTTTGAGAAAATGCAAATCAAACCCATTTACTTAAGCGCTACATTATGCGGTTTTGTTGACTATGATAAACGAATTTGTATTTTCATTTAATTAACACTGTTATGTTGCATGCACCAAACACAATTATGTAATCCAAAAACTTGATATGATTGCATTTACGCTGTGATGTCTTGCTCAACTGTTCAGTTGAGCACATTTGGTCCTCTATTTCTTATTTAAAAATGTGGGACTGAACCTGTTCATAACTTGACCCGGTGGCAGCATGAATATGCTAAAGAGTAAGAGGCCAATGAGGGAGCTCTGAGGGGCACCACATGTCAAAGGGACCACCAAGGGGGAGGCATTACCACATGGCTGGAGAGAAAGTCTTATTCTATTAGAAGGATGTTTTTGCATATTTAAGAATGTGGGGATTCGTTAAACAGAATTATAAAAGTCCAATACGGGTCAAATAGTTTTATAAAAACATGGTTGAAAAAAGGTTGGGCTAATCTAATTAAAATTTACCATATATATAGTATCTTAGATAATGTACATGACCCAAAAGTGATAAAGTTTCCAATAAATCCTTTTTCTATTGCTTTTTGTTTCTTGGTAATGCTATTAAAGGGTTAATACAGAGATGCAACTATTTAATTCTTCCAGCATTCATATTTCAGGATGTCCGAACAACACGTAAATGCTTTGTTGCTGAGACCGTGGGCTTGTCTTTGCGCCGTCTTCTAATGTTTAACCTCCTGGAGTTTGCTCTCTAAGCCTAATCCTAACCCTTATACACTACGTCTGAGTAGATAAATCATTCTTTGGCGAAAGAGGTGATGTTGTGCAGAAGAGAAGAAACATAAAGTCTTTATATTAGGTTTATTAATACACCAGATAATTCATGGAGTGATCTAAAATAAATCATTGGGCATCATGTCTCTGATATACATGAGGATAATTGCATGCAACATCTAGAACCATTTGGGAAGATTTTGCAAAAATATAAAACTCTTGTCCTGTTTGTTTCATGGATATCTGTGCATCTAAAAATGGTAATTTACTGGGGCATTCTTTTAAAGGTTATGAGGGAATATTTTGTCCCACTATTGTGATTGGGGAAGATTGGAAGCACAGCTGACATATTCCATCTACCGATGGAGCAGCCCAGGATCCTGTCTTCCCAGTGAGGTTGCCAGCTTTGGTGACATTCTGCCTTTAAAGGTATAAACATCCGCTGCTCACCAGCCAAACTCACCCGGAGAAGCTGCACAGATGTACTGGGATGGTAAATAAACAAAATAAAAGCCTGAAATGTTTACATTTTATGTTCATGTATCAATTTAGGGTAGATTGTATGAGCCCAGAGGCCACATTTTGACATTTAGAAAGCGACACAACTCCTTAAGTCTCACTTACGGTCAGCGATGCGAACGGAAACTTTTGATCGTAATCTGTATTCATCCTGCCATATTTTATCAACCATTCAGTTCTCAGTCTTATGGATTTCCTGTGTTTCTAACCAAAATTCAATAAATTACTTATACGGGGGCTGCCTGCTTTATCAAAGAATAAAAAGGCTTATTCTGGACTAGCAATTTCCTCAGAAGGGATTGTAGAGTTCTTGCAACTGTCCGTTTCTGTACAGAATCAGATTTTCTGATTAGGTTTTGATCCAAATATTTCTCCCATTTTCCTTATAGTTTTGGGGAAATATAGAGAAAACAAACCTGACAGGTGAACATTTGGTGTTGTTGCATTGAAATCCTTCGACTCTTCACTGCCACCTTGTGGACATATTGATTTCAGCATAAAACATGTATGAAAGTATGCGGGGGATGTCTTTTGAAACTGACATATTTGTTTGGAAATGTAGATGAATGAGCCTCAGGCTGTGACTGCTAAAAACAAAACCGGGAGATCTTCTTCCGTCACACTCAGGACTCACGCTAATAGACACATTTCCTTATATATCGAACGTCCTTGGTGAAAACAGCCTCACCCCTATTCCCTCCCTAAAAATATTAAACTGTGAAAAATTCAAATCACCTCGGCCAACTCCACATTCACTGCCTCTCTTCCTTCCGCCCCCATCTGTCTGCCTCCATCTCTCCTCTCTTCCGCCTCTCCATCTGCCCCGGGGTCCTCCTCGGTTTCGCCTGATCCTCCCTCACCTCTTCGCCCTTTATGTTGAACCTCCTCCCCCGTTCCCGATCAACTAATTTATTCCTCGACATCCTTAATTCCATCCTTCCCTCCTTTTTTTTTCCTTCTCCCGGGGAAGCCTCAGAGTGTTGCTGCTAATTAGTGCAGGTTAATGAACTTTATTTGGTACACAAGTGTGTGAGTGTTGACTTTCAATAGGCACGTCTGGGCCATAAGTGAGTGTGTGTGTGTGTGTGTTTGGTGAGGTCATTAGTTTGTGCGTATGTGTGTGTGTATTTGTTGGCGATTGTTCACAAGGGTGAAGGTTTAGTCGCTTCTTGAGGAGGTAATTATCTGAGAGCGTGCTGAGTAAGTACGTGTGTCTTCATGGATGTGTTTATTACAGATGTTGGTGTGGTTCTGTTGTGCAGTTGTGTTTGTTTTGCAGGGGGGACTATTTCCGTTTGCACACAAGTGTGTTGGAATAAGTATCTAGGTGATTTATAAGTTGGCTTTTATCTGCCTGCGGTCGAGGCTGCGTGCACATGTGGCGCCATGTGCACACGTGTGCATCCACATTATTCTTCAGCTGCAGGGAGAATCTACGGTTCCGTGGTGTGTGACCGACAGGGTCATGTGTTTTTGGTGATGCTGATGCTGCTGATGCTGCAAACATCTGATGAGAAATTCAGCCAACAGTGTACGGCCTGATATGGCAGCGTATGATACAGGCCATTATGCACACACAGAGGCATTCACTCGCATACAACACACGCCTGCTGATACACCCGCTGGGTCCTACACACACACACACACACGCACACAGAAACACCTAGCCTACGGACAGGAAGACAGAAATGTTAGTCAAGCGTAAATATCCTCCCTTACATGAAGACCTAAATAGGTAAAAATGTGCTTAAAGATAAATAAGGAACAAAAAGCATGAAAACGTGTGCAAGCAATGTGCACAGAGGGCACATTCGGAAAAAACCTACAAAGCATCCTCCCCCACACCATCCATCTATGCCCTGATGTCCCTTCTTGCTACCCATCCCCCATCGTTGTTGGGTACATATACTGTATGATGTGTGTGTGGGTATGTGTTATGTGTGTGTGTGTGTGTGTGCGTGTGTGTGATATGGCAAGAGGTACACTAGGTGAACACAAAATGTTTTCTACAATCCAAACAAAAACTCCCACTGAAATAACATATTCAATGCAAAGACAGCTGCGGAGACAGCTTCTCAAATATCATCTCTGGGATGGGACAGGGTTGCAGGCAACTGGGTGTTCTATTATTTTGCTCAAAGGCTGCCCATAAGAGGACTATCATCAATGTGTGACAACTGTAAACAGTGCAAGCATTGGGAGTGATCTACTATGGCAGAGATGAAGTTCTCCCATGTTCAAAGTCCATTATTTTGTGTACTCACTTAAAGTTATCGCAATTTGTTTCCGGATACTAAATTGTTATAAATTATTAAAGTTTGTGTGTGTGTGTGTGTGTATCCTTCTGCTTGTGTTTTACCTCGTCCACTCTTGGTAATTGCTCTCTCCAAACCTTACCTCCGCATGCTGTTGAGAGTCAACAGACGCAAACTCAAGCCAGATATTTGAACATTTGCCCAGTGAAGGACAGGAAATCCAAAACATGTGCACTGAGTGAGCAGTCTAATCTCCCAATGTTTCACTTTCAGACTCTTCTCCGGTGTGTGGAGACCAGCGCGGAGCCCGGTGTGGCGAATGGTTTTACTTCCCACCTGATTTTCACGACTCTGAAGCATTTAATAGAGAAATGGCTGTTGAGATTTTCATTCCGTTGTTCTGCCCCCGTCATTGGGGATGCTGAACAAATTCTTTATAATGTGCGAGGGGTGTGATGGTGGGATTGGGGATTGAATTTAGCATTTGAGAACCCCTGCCTGCCATCCTAGAGCAAACAAACGCCTTCATTCTAAGCTTTTCGTCCAGCCCGCCTTTTTTCTCAGGCTGAGGGGTTTGCGGGGGGGAATCCGGGAGACGAAAACAACCCCCACCCTTCAAGAACTCCCTCCAACTCCCTCCTGCAGGCCTGCCACCTTGCCCTTCCCGTGCTGCCTGTCAAACTTGGTTAGCTCAGAGCTCAGACAATCCCCCCTCCACTTAATCGTCCTTGTCTCCCACACACGCACACCAGATACCACAAACATCACCACCATCGCTCCCCAGCAGCAGTGAGGCGCCAAACCGGCCGCCCCACCCTGCCATCGGAATGACGCTGTGTGAAAGAAAAGATGCTGAGGAGCGGGGGGAGCGGGAGGGAGAAGGGGTTCAGCTGGCAGAGAAGAGAAGCAGCATCACTGCTGACAAAAGGAAAAGAATAATGATTAGCCAGAATGAGAGAGACGGGGGAGAGTCGGGTCGGTCAGAAGGAGAGAAAGAAAGATTGGGAAATGCACGGGGGGAAAACAGAGTAGGGAGAGTCATAGGTGAACGAAGGACACAGCAGAAATAAGCATGTATAGATAGATGAGACAAATAGGGAGAGATGACAGGGTGACTTAGCAAGGGACTTGAAGGAGCATACAAATGTAATGAGAGCATGACTGGAGGAGGAAGAGCAGAGTGGAACGACAGAACATCAAAAACAGGAACCAGGGGATGAGAGAGATGAGCAAAGAATGCAGGAAAGCTGCCAAAACTAATGGGCTGAAGTCAAAGGGCAACAATGACCGGTACGGAATTAAAGGACGTGTTTACATTTTTCTTCATAGTGAAAACGTCATCCATCTCTGTTACCACCTATTATTCTCTCCATAAAGGGAAGACTCTGAAAGGCAATTGTAAAACTTTATCATCCTCACTCAAACGTAGGTTAACACAAAACCCCAACAGTCTGAATTATTCAAATCAAGCGGGTAGCTTAAAGGGTTTTGCATAAAGCTGTAACCTTTTATCAGCGGTTTGATCTCTACTTTTGATTGCTACAGTATTTTAGGGAGCCTGATCATGCAAATTAAACTTATCTTGCCATTGTTAGCATCGCCCAGTAAACTGCTAGGAGACACAACCTTACTTTGCAAATTTATATACTATCTTGTTTGCTGACAGGCCGCCATCTACTGGCCTGGCATGCATACTACATCATCGTCATGCTCGCACGTCTGTATTAAAAAGGGTTGGTTTCAGATCATTACCATATGTACATTAGAGGTTTTAGCCCAATATTGGAAGGAAATCTAAAGGAAGTGTTGTCATTGCCTGTTTTCACCATGAGTTCATTCGGTGCCTCCACAACCCTAACCAATCTGATCTCCACACAGTGGGAATTATGAGCATGCTTGTAATGAGTGTAAACTGTGTTTCTGCTGAGTCAGTCACTCTTGACTGGGAATACAGGAATATCATATTGCCTGATATTTTGGCCCTGTCTTTCAGAGAGTGTGTGACTAAGCAAAAACACCAGGAAGGAGACGGGAACACAATAGTCACTAATGTCTACCACTGCATAACGCTTGTTTCTGATGCTGCACTTATTTTTTCCGAAAAAGAAACACTATTTATCAACAAAGGGTAACAATGAGGATAGAAATGTAAAATTGAAATCGTCAAAAATGCTTGTTAAGCATAGAAGAAACTAAAGTTAGCATAAATCTTAAACATTCATGAAGCTAAGTATCTAGCCGTGTGAAATATTGGACTCAAGAGCCATAATTCAAACTAAAATTGTTCTTTGTCAGTAATTTTTAAAGTGAATCTACTTAAGATAATATAAATATAGATAATAAAGCTGTCCTCAAACATAAAATATCATATCTTTAAGGGTATTTGAGAAAGCTTGTTCAGTTTGCAACTAGATTAAATCACAAATTCAGGGCCATAACCTCCAGTAGGAATAGATTTTGGCAGTGATGTTTGCACCGCCAAAATCTAGTGATGTGATCCATAACCAATGAAGAAAAAAATCACGTTTTCTGACCATTTGAGGCAAAGGAATAAATAAATAACTCCGTCTCAGTTGTACTAGGTTAAATATATGGGTTTATCACAGAAAGATCTGCTATAACAGAGACCATCCCGGCACGCTTAGGTGCAGGTCTCATCCCAGAACCTCGCCACTCAGAACCAGAAGGGACCATAATATGCTTACAATGTCTGAGCCAATGAGGTCGCGCTATCTCGTGTCTTTCAGACAGAACATTGAGCACATCATTCACCAGACATAACATAAGAGAAGACTTCAGAAGCAAGTGCGGCAAAGGGGAATATTTTCATTTCCCTATCAATAACCCGAGCTGACTCTGCTCCTGTTTCAATTTTAATGGGGAAAAAAACTGGACCATTTCTAATGTTTAGAACGTCTGGAACGTCATTTTAAAAAAAATAATGATGAGAAATTCCCCCATCAAGAAGAAGAGGGAACGGTAAAAAAATAATGCATGGTTCTTTCAAGATCTATCTATATTACAACATGAAAGCAATGTGGTGTGGGATAAAGCCAAAGAAAGGAACTTGAAACTCAGCGTGGCTGCTTTTCAGTCGGCTGTCTAACATATGCACATTCGCAATTATAAAAGCTACAACGGAGTATTTCCTCACAGAAATGTTAAATAATATATACAACCCCATGACTTTCTGAAAGACTATTATTAGATCCTTGGCTGGAACTCCAAGGGCCACGGAGCTTCCCACTTTCATAGTTAAGAGCTCATGAAAAAGTTCTAACAAAGCTGATACTCTTGTTATTTTTCAACGAACATTTGCCTCGGGTCCCTTGATTAATTGTGTCAACATTACTCATGATAATTTCCCTCTTGTTTGTCCTGACAGTCAGGTTATGTTGAGTCAAGCATTTAGTTTTAACCCAATGACAGTGACAGAGGTGCGCAAAGCCCTCAGGCTATTCTTACATTGTTAAAAAATCTGCTGGTCCTGATAATTTGGCACTGCACTTTTTAAAGCTACCGTCTGATTTTTAGCCCCCCCCCCCCTTCAACATATCTTTTTTTTATATCTCCCTGGACACCTGTGGAATTTATCTGATATGAATCTGCCTTTATTTTCACCCTTGTTTAAAGGGAGACCCAAAAGTCTTGAACAATTATAGACCCATTCCAAAAATGTCTGTCCTGCTTAAGGTTTTTGGAGACACTTGTTAGGGATCAAACAAAATTGTTTTTATTCCTCATTAATATTTCATCTAACTGTCAAGCAGGTTTGGAAAAAAAGACCATATTAGTACTTCTACGCCAGCCTTAAAAGTGATGTCATAGATCATTTAGCAAACAAACAAACCTCGTGCGCTGTTTATTGACCTTTCCAAAGGTTTGGTACCATGGATTATATATGGATGAAGAAAATCACTACAGGTCTGTCAGAACTTTCTGTTGGTGTGAAGGTTACCTGTCAGATAGATCTCAGTGTGTGTAAGCACATGTGTTAACTTGTAACTCACTTAGTATATCTAATGATGTGTCACAGAGTCCAGTCCTGGCAGCGCTCCTATTCATCATTAATATCAACTGTCTGGATCAAAATGCTCCCAATGCAAACGTTCACTTTTATGCTGATGATACTGTGATACACCACTCTACCGCCACACCAAATCCAGGATCTCAGTCAGCTACAATGAGGTTTAAATATTGTAAAACGGAACATATGTCACATTTTAAACTACCTTTAAAATGCTGACTAAAAAAATTCCTATTGTCTTTATGTGCAAAATCGAAATCTCTGGACTGTCCACTCACCACCGCTCTTCTGGGCTTTGAATCTGTTTGGTCAACACAAATCTCCGGGCACGTCTTCACCTCACATTCAACAATGGGTAGAAAAGACATAAAATTGAAATTGGGTTCCTATTTTTAGAATCAAGTCTATCCTTTTCTTTGTGCCAAATAGAAGAAAGGCTAACACCTTTGTGCCTGTGCTGGATTACGGTGATGTCTTATAGACGCATCCATCTTCGTAATGCTTACACACAGGGGATGCTGTCTTTCATTCTTGCTTGCAGTGTGCCCTTTTTGGTTGGTCTGCCTTATTCACACACATTCCTCACTACTGGCATATTCTTATTTATAAAGCAACTCTGGGCCTGCTTCCATCTTATCTCACATTAATTGAAAGAATCCCTCCAAGGACTTAATCCTACTTTTTTTTTCTTTACAGTCTTGACTGAACTCTGAAAAAGGTATTCGCTGCTCACTGAATGATCTCCACATCAGAGAACGAAAATGAATTCATCTTAAAAGGCTTAAATAAGGAACATCTGTCTGTAGAGGCTTTTATTGATTCCATCAACTGCTACTAAATCCCTGAAGTTGATACAGTTTAATAAATATGGATGATTTATCTTGTACATACTGTCTATAATTTATGTCAGGTAGTGAATTGTTCTTTGTTTCTGGCAACACTGTTGTTGTGTGCCGCTGCCAATCTTGGCTCTTGCTTGTAATTGAGATCACGTTTCTGTCAACAATTGGATATTTTTCCGTTGCGCTGAACCAGCTGATAAAGGTGCAACCGACAAAATGTATGATAGTAAAGAATACGGCAAAATATAAAAGTGCTACAGAACCAACAAATGTAATGTTGTCAAATTGCACTTTGTTGACTGAGTGCACAGAATCCGTTCTCTCGAATATGTGATTCATGCCCTCGGATAGTAAATCGAGTACATTTGCGCAACATGAAATGGTTCTCTAAATTAGGAATCTGCAACATCAGCAACTCTGACATCACCACTATGTCTATATTAATACCCAGCACTGAAATGTAATTAATTATTCAGAGTCCTAGTCAGGGCCACAGATTCTTAGTGTCACTTAATTTGGCAAAGAGAATCACATGAATCAGTCTGTTGGATTGGACTCACATATCTTTGGAAGTTTCATATAAAGTGTGCGCACAGTTTAGTCAACTAAGTGCAAACATTCATACATGACTCTTTTTTCTGCATGTGACAGCAGGGGCTTCATATGTTCCAAATTAGATCTCAAATCTCTATTAATCGAGATTGCGATACTACTAAGATTAATTGATCAGCCCAAATATGAGGTATCTGGCATGTACTCTCTTGAATCTCACCATTTCAGTGTTCCCTTAAATAAAACGCTGCCACAGTCAACTTATTGGAGGTGATATCTGTAACATTTGATTAAAAATGAATGGTTTTAATGGGCTCCTTTTTTTGTGAGATATGAAAATGGCGATGAATTGAAAGTTCAATAAGAAAGAGTATCCTCTTTTACACTCGGGTCACAGGTACTGATTATTCAACTCTATCATCCTTACCTTTCACAGATGCCTGGTCTCAATTACCTGCCTCATGGTATCAATTGATATCAGCTGCACTCACACATGTGAGACACATCCATCCAATTACTGCGTCACACCTGCATGCTCAGCCCATCACCATCAGCCGGTGTTTTTAAATATGATTCGTTCTCCATGCGAATCATATTTAAGAACATCACGAGAACGCACCTCCTCATTCTGTCATGTTTCTGGTTCTTGCGACCTCCACTTCTCCATCTCAACCAAGTCCTGACAGATCCATCAGCCTCATCATTCATCAGCTTCAGTAGAGTCAAAATCCACCACTGCCACTATCCACACTCCAAAGGGGGGATATTCCATTCTGCTGCTCAGGGCAGAGACCCTTCGATCCTAATATTCCCCCGAAGAGTCTGAACGCCGAAGACTTTCTAACTAATTATGGCATTGTATCTTTTGTAATACAATGATTCATCTGTCTTTCATTCTGTCTTCTCTGATTGACATTACTTGTATGTCTTGCACTGTTGTTCTCCGCCATAGTCGTTAACTCCTTCCCTTCCCGGAGTGTCATGATGGTGACAACTGAGAAGGAGAAGGGTCCATCATTCCACACTCAACCTATGGCTCTTTTCCACTATGCCATCCGGGTACTTACAGTATGGTATGTGGCATTGGATATATATTACTTAACTCAAACTGGCAAGACTGAGTATCGCAGTATATGATTCAAGACACAGTTTGAGATTGCAGAAACGTCATTAACATTAAACTTTAGCGGGCGCTTCTGCTTCCAATAATCTTAAACTCTACACTGGTCCTTCATCATGGTGATCATGAGAATTGGCTCTCTATTCTTCTCTCCAGTGTTTGAAGGCTTTCTTGTATTGTAAGGCACGGGAAATCACATTGGCAATGGTTCATTATTTAACAGCTGTGGAGGCTAAGCTTCTTCAAAAATGAATTGACTGGGTAAAGACAGAGACAAAGAGATATTTGTGAATTTAAGCAGAGGAGCCATTTACTGCATCAGCCACCACACACAGTCTCAAAGAAGAAAACCCACAAAAAATCCTGATTTCGCTGATTTGCACACACACACACACACACACACACACACACACAAACACACAAAGAAGAACATAAAGAGACTGAAATCTCTAATGCCTTGGCAGATATACTGACTGGCCCTGCCAATAGGCCACTTAAAGAAATGAGTAGTCAATTACTAGAAGTCTGCCCTTTTTACTAAGATCACTGGACCCAATTGGGAGCCTCAGAACCTGCACTCTGTCTCTCGTTAGCTCGCTCTGCCTCTCTCTCTCTCTCTTTCTCTCTCCCTCTCTCTCACTCTTATATAAAACCATTCTTTCAAAACAGCAATAACAAGAAGGCTGTGAACAAAGTTTATGCTCTGTTCTGGGAAATCCATTGCATCACATCCTCACATAAGCATGAAATTAACTGAGTCTTGAGTCATAATTTACTACCATCATCTGTTATCATTTGTGTTTCTGCGGAATCACATCATGATGATCAAACTGTGATTAAATACAAACCATAATTACACAATGAGACAATAACAACATACGTTCTTGAAGAGTAACATATGTGAGGAGTTACGTGTCGAGCGAAGCTTAATAGCAAGTTGCAGCTCATTGCACGGAAAATCACATCATTTCGTATATCAACGTGAACAATTTGCCAAGTCATACATGCACTACATATCAACAGTATGTGAGCAACACTGTGTATTTTATCTTAAAGCTTCAGTGTGGTTCAGATTTTCGGTTCTTGGGAGGATCCCTTGCTGTTTACTTGGTGACTTGGTGCCCTTATGCAAGTTAAAGTCAAGTTTTTCACTTCGCTTTGTGACAAATCAGTGCCCAACTTCGCTAATACTCTTATGGCTCAGTGGGAACAAATCCCTGCAGGCAGGTTGAAAAGCCTTCCCTGACTCCTGGAGAATGTTACGGCAGAGGATTAATGTTGCTTGGAGTGGCATGGTCAGCAATTACAAAATAGGGTAATGGAGTATAAAAACAGTTAGGAGTTTGGATACATCCTCCCCTTCACTTAAATAGGAGACTCAGCCCCAACTTTCAACTGGAATTGTGAGTCAAACGGACACTTAAATAGTCCTGATGCATAAACTATTTAGAACGTGAACATGAACAGTAAACACTAACACCAGTCACATTGATATCTGTGTGCAAACAGCACTACTTAATGCTGTCATGCATCAAAGGTGAGAACATCTGGGATCCAGATTGGACAGTAAACTCTATGACCCCTGAAGACAGAGTGCAAAAAAACAAGACACTTGAGCAACTGTTACTTGATGACATTGCTCTTATGCGATACTCATGGGCGAATTCACAAAAAGTTTGCATGGCTTTGCGGACACATTACCAGTGTGATTATAGCCATCTTTTTCACAGAGTAATGGCAAACGCTGTATTGTAGCACTTACTGCGCTTCCGTGCAATTTGCATCCCAGTGCTCTTGCGCTATCTGCACATATTTAAATAAAGTATTATGCAAACATATGGCACAAAATCCGCCTCTTTGTATGTAAATGGTCCTTGTTGCAAAAACTGACGTATTCACAGCACTCAATGCAGATTCCCACTCACAATTACCATGAAATTATTTACGTCTTCAAAGAATTTGTGGTAATTGAATCCCATTCATAAGGGCTGTGATACCCAGAATTTCCAGTGATCAAGGCAGCAGTGATTGTGGGCAGGCGAAAGCATGTGAGCAGATATTTCAAACGAGAATATCGCTTTGTGATTTAACCGAAACTGAAATAATTCAAAGATACATGTTGCCAGCTCACCTGATTCTTAATATGCTCGCTGAGATCGAGGATGGTATTGAGCCTGCAAACCAGAGATCCCATGCAAGACCTGGCATTGTAAAATTGCTGGCAACCATCCAAGTTTCTGCATCTGGCTCCTTCCAAACACCCATTGCAGGTGCCTGTGAGCTGTAACAGCCATAGTGGCCACAATTCATTCATTGTGAAAAGACCCCTCAGAGTTTTGATTATAGATGCTTTATTTATCCCGAAAGAAATTCATGTTTTCTGCATTTGACTGATCCCTGAGGGAGCAGTGGGCAGCTCCTTTTGAAGCACACCATGGCGCAGGGCTCAGGGTCTTGCTCAGGATATGGCTACAACAAGCACACTTGCTGGGGCTCGAACCAGCTACCTTCCAATCCTCTGACTGGGAGACAGAGCTCTACCCGCTGAGCTACGGCCACCCAAGAAGCTTTTTGACTTTTTGAACACAAAAACTACCTCGGCAAGAAAAACACTCTCCACCAACCTGTCCCAGGAACCACACCACCCCCTCCCAAGAGCTGCAGAGAGACCATGGAGCTAAAATTGTTGAACACTTTAAGTA